>CAUYQV010015049.1:0-32943 GCA_963574575.1 Galagoides demidoff | reverse complement strand
GGCTCAAGCGAGTCTCCTGCCTCCGCCTCCCAAGTAACTGGGACCACAGGCACCTGCCACAACGCCTGGCCATTTTTTGGTTGCAGCCATCATTGTTGTTTGGCGGGCCCAGGCTGGGGATTCGAACCCGCCACCTTAGGTTTACGTGGCTGGCACCTTAGCTGATTGAGCCACAGGCGCCGAGCCTGTTCCCCAGTTGATACTGAACACCTGTCATCAAGCTCCCGTCACCTCAGCCTCCCAAAGGTTGGGATTAACAGGCATGAGCCACTGCACTTGTCCCCACAATCCTTTAAATGGGCTACCAGGGGTCCTCAAACTTTTTAAACAGGGGGCCAGTTCACTGTCCCTCAGACTGTTGGAGGGCCAGACTGCAGGCCCCAGGATGAGTAGGCTGCTAAGCAGGACAGGCAGCGGTGGCAAAAACACCCAGCAGGCTGCATGTAGCCTGTGGGCCGTAGTTTGAGGACGCCTGGGCTAGTAAGGCCTGCATGGTGTGATGGATGCCTCCTTTTCCTTGTCCTCTGTACTGCTGTTTTCTTTCTTTCTTTTTTTTTTTTTAATGTTTTTATTTTTATTTTTTGCAGTTTATGGCTGGGGCTGGGTTTGAACCCACCACCTATAGCATATGGGGTCAGTTGCCCTACCCCTTTGAGCCACAGGCACCGCCCTGTACTGCTGTTTTCTTAGCTGTTTTAGTTCTTACTGGACAGTGTTCCCTTTTGCCGTAGGAACTGTCCTCTTCCTGGAGTGTGTATCCTTCCATCTCTGATACCTCCCACTTTTATCCTTCGGATTTCAGCCTAATTATCACTTCCTCAAGAAACCCTTCCCTCCCTTGACCTCTCTGGCTAGGTAGGATTCTCCTATTATGTGATCTCTTGCCCTGGGTACCTCCTTCATAGCACTTAACCACAATTTGATATTACATTTTATGTATAATTATGTCATTAATGTGTTTGCCTACTACACTGTAAGCTTTCTGGTACCTCCTACAAGATGAATAAGTAAATAAATGCGACTCGCTGAAAGTATCCCTAAACATTAAGGAAGAAAAATGTGTTTCTCAAGTGAGTAAACTACATGTTAAAAATACATATTTAGTAATTTTGAAAACTATGTCTCCTTTAATTTATAATTAGAAAGATATTTACTAAAATCGGTCAAACTGCAGACCAATCTTTGTTGTAGTTACTATGTTGATGTTAATAACTGAGTAAAGCCAGTTTTTTTCTCTGTTGGATTTTTTTTTCCTATTTTTGAATGCCTCCCTGTAATGGGGGGGGGAATTTTCCTCTACAACTAAGTGTGTATAGTACAAGGAAATTTATTACTGTTTCACAGTCCCTAGTGTATATTAAATGTTACTTTTAAGGAAAGAGTATTCACTTTTGCCAGCTCTTTGTCACATTTCTGAAGTACCTGTGGTACCTGTGGTAAGGCATATTTCTGATTTGCCTAAGAGTCATTTTTTGTCCCTTCCTTTTATGCCCTGTGCCATTTGGTTACCAATTCTGACTTCTGCTAACAGGCCTTTCCTTCCTCATTTACTGCCTTCATCTTAGTTTAGGTTCCATCATCTTGTGAGTGAGTGGCTTACCTATCCATTATCCTTATTTCTAGTCTTGTCAGCCACACTAGAACACCATTGTCCAACAATGCCAATTTCATTTTGTCATCTAGTACTTGAAACTTTCTCATTTATTAATGGGAAAATTTTTCATCTTGACATTGGAATCCAAGGTATGTATTTACCCTATGCTTTGCCATTAGAGAGGTCAAGAAAATGATCCTAAGGGGTCATCTAGTCACCAGGATCTAGGGTCAGGTCCTTATTTTGACAGGTCCAGAAATCTGGTATTTGTCAGTGTATCCAGAGTTGATTAGGTCCCATTCATTGATTTTTCTGTAATCAAATTCAGAAAAGACTTGTACAGAGTAGCGTGCCAGTTTGTTGATTTAATGGGAAGTAGATCTGCATGGGTCCTCATGTTGGTTTGTCAGCATGGTCTTCATTCTAGACATTTATATGACAAGTCATATTTTAAATTAGAAGATTGGCTAGTTTGATATCAAAGCAGGAGAAGCAAAGCCAGGAATTGGATGATCTTTCTAGGTAAGGAAGGTCTAAACATGCTGATTCCCATGCTCCACATCCCCCACTGAAGACCTAACGTATCGTTTCCTGCCCTGATGCTCAGAATAGTTTAGGTTCTCTTTCTATATTCTCTCATAGCACTCTCTGCTTCATGATGCTTTTTAATGTACTGATACTGTTCTTTGACTTCAATCTTTAATGTATTTCTTGTCAATCTGTAAGTTCTATGAGGTCAGGGATCTTGTCCTTCTTGTTCAGTCTGTAGTTCATGGTATCTGGAAGGCCCTCAGGAAGTATTTGTTGAGTGAATAAAGCATGAATGGATGATCAGCTTAACTGATTTTGTGTGTCCTTTCCCTGCACGTTGCCCCCTTTAAAAAATACTTCTCAGTACATTCATTAGGTTATAATGCATTCAATTACATGTGTTTTACCTCGTTTATTTCATTTAAAAACTTTCAAACCTCTGAAGTAGATGATGATTGTGTTTTGTATGTGAGGAAACAAAAGTTTAAAGGGATTATTTCCCTTACTCCAGGTCACACAGCTAATAAAGTGATAATACTAGATTCAGCTGATATTCCAATTTGATGTCAGAATTTATTTTCTGTTACATTCGATAAAATAACATTTTTATTGATGCCAAGAAATTCTTTTAAACTGTGCTTTTATTTTAATGTTTGATTAAAATAAAGTATATATAACTTTTGATTAAAAGTTTGATTAAATTAAAGTATATATAACTTTTATTATTGTTATTATTTGAGAGTCTCACTCTGTTGCCGTGAGTTGAGTGCTGTGGCATCACAGCTCAAACTCTTGGGCTTGAGCAATTCCCTTGCCTCAGCCTTCAGGTAGCTGGAATTATAGGCACCCACCACAACGTCACACTAGTTTTTCTGTCTTTCTTCTGTCATGCTGAGTAGAGTGCGGTGGCATCACAGCTCACAGCAACCTCCAACTCCTGGGCTCAAGCGAGTCTCATGCCTCTGCCTTCCAAGTAGCTGGGACTACAGGCTCCTGCCACAATGCCAGGCTATTTTTTGGTTGCAGCCGTCATTGTTGTTTGCGGGGCCCCGGCTGGATTCAAATCCGCCACCTTAGGTGTATGTGGCTGGCGCCTTAGCCACTTGAGCCACAGGCACCAAGCCCTGGCTAGTTTTTCTATTTTTCAGGCTCTTGCTCTTGCTCAGGCTGGTCTTGAACTCCTGAGTTCAAGCTATTCACCCATCTCAGCTTCCCAGTGTGGTAAGATTAAAGGCAAAAGCCACCAGGTCTAGCCTGTATATACATAACTTATGTTAAAAAGTAGCTATGAATGTGACTACAACATGTGGGCCATAACCTTATGTTGTTTTCCAAATATATGTTTTATTTGGTGCTGTTTTTTTTTTTTCTTTTCTCTTTAAGCTGCTAGTCTGTGGGGTCCTTACAAAGACATTTGGCAAACAGTGGGAAATGTTCTTTGGAGAAGACAACCTGAAGCTGTCCACCTTCTTGACATGATTTTGAAGAAACACAAACCTGACTTCATCTCATTGTTCAGAAACCCAGTAGGACATTTTTAAAAATTTCTTTATTTATTTTTTTTATAAGATTGAAGGAGCAAATAAACTGTTAATGCATGTAAATAAAACATTCACACTTGTCTACTTCATTGATTCTGTGATTTTTCTCTTAAAATATAATTTTTCCTAGGGGCAATTATTATCTTCCTTTTTTCCCCTGGTTATCATGGTGATACATTTATTTAATATAAATATTAGTTATTATATATCTCTAGATAGGACATGATAGCATTTGAAGACAATTTAGGATATTCCAGAAATACTAGCTGTCTTAGAATTTCTGACTTGTGTTTAATCTTGGTAAGATTGATGATTTTGTTTATTCCCAGGTATACCTTAGCATTTTAAATCTTCTTAGTGTTATTTAAGTAAGTTGTATTAGCTGAACTAATTGATCTTTGTCTGTCATTAATTAATTGCATCTTGAAATTCTTTACAGCCAGGAGTAGAGTATTTCAGTGGAGGCAATTAAAATTGGGAAACTCCCTTCCTTGCTGTTTGACAATTTTTTTTTACATAGTAATAAGACCATCTAACTTTTCAGGATTGTGTTACAATAATGACTTTTTTCTTTTGGTCTTTTTTGCTTGCTCTGGTAGAAAGAGCCTTAGCCTGGGAGCCAGTTGAGCTGAGTTCCAGTCTTGGCTCTACTACTGGAGAGTTGTATGACAGACAAGTTATCTGACTTATCTGGGCATTCAGTTTTCCCACCTGTAATAGAGGAGCTGGAGGAAATGACCTTTTTCAAGGTCTAAAGTTTTACAATTTTATGGTCTTTCAGGTAATTCTATGTCATTTGTTAAATATTTGAACAAAACAATCTTTTATGAAATAAGGTCACATTTTATATAGTAACAAACTAGTATTCACTAAATTAGGTAATTTAATAATTTACATATTCGTGTTATTTCCCTTTTGAAGAGTTTTTGTTCGTTTGCTTGTTTAAAGAAACAAGGTCTTGCTCTGTCACCCAGGTTCTAGAGAGTAATAGCACGATCATAGCTCATTGTAGCCTCCAACTCCTAGACTCAAGTGATCCTCTTGCCTCAGTCTCTCGTGCGCCATCATATCTAGATAATATTTCTTAATTTTTGTAGAGATGAGGTTTTGTTACATTGCCCAATCTTGTCTTGGATTCCTAACCTCTACTGATCCTTGCTCCTGGGCCTCCCAAAGGAGCTGGGATTAAAGTTGTGAGCCACTGTACTTGGCCTGAAGACCTTGTTATTTTTATTCCTTACATATATAGTTTAAAAAGTTCCCTAGAAACTTTAAAAACAGTATACTATTTTTTGTCTTTTCTCTAATAGTTTGGAGTTTAACAAAAACAATTATTGTAAATATAATATTAGGTTAAAAAGTTGAAGGTAATGCAGAATGTTAGCTCATAAAGGTATAATTCTAGATTATCTAATAAGAAATATTTTTGTTTATCATATTACTAGAAGTTTATCATGATTAAACTTCAGTAGGTAACAATTTAGGACCTGTCTCCAAAGTGCTATTTTCATTATGATTATAATTTTATCATTGTAGCCAAAAAATGTTCAACAGCATGAAAAGGTTCAGAAAGCCAGTACAGAGGGAGTTGCCATTCAAGGTCAACAGGGAACCCGACTTCTTCCTGAACAACTCATTAAAGAAGCCTTCATTCTCAGTGACCTTTTTGACATTGGAGAATTGGCAGCTGTTGAGCTTCTCCTTGCTGGTAGGTTGACATTTGACTGAAATTATGGTACACTGATACAGAATTGTGAAATTAGTCACTCATATTTTAAAATATTATATTGTTTAGATTCCAGAGTAGTTTCTCTTTTTTCTTTTCGAGACAGGGTCTTGCTCTGTTGCTAAAGTGCAGTGTGGCATCATCATAGCTCACTCTAGCCTCCAACTTCTTTTTTTTTTTTTTTTTTTTTTGAGATGGAGCCTCAAGCTATCCCCTGGGTAGAGTGCCATGGCATCACAGCTCACAGCAACCTCCAACTCCTGGGCTCAAGCGAGTCTCCTGCCTCTGCCTCCCAAGTAACTGGTACCACAGGTGCCCGCCACAACGCCCGGCTATTTTTTGGTTACAGCCGTCATTGTGGTTTGGCGGGCCGGGCTGGGATTTGAACCCGCCACCTTACATGTATGTGGCTGGCGCCTTAGCTGCTTGAGCCACAGGCGCTGAGCCTAGCCTCCAACTTCTGAACTCAAGTATTCTACTACCTCAGCCTCTCAAGTAGCTGGACTATAAGTGTGCACCACTATGCCTAACTAATTTATTTTGTACTTTTTGTAGAGATGGGGCCTTGCAGTTGGCCAGGTTGGTCTTGAACTCCTGGGCTCAAGAGAGCCTCCTGCCTCAGACTCCCAAGTAGCTGGGACTACAGGTGCATACCACTATGCCTGGCTAATTTTTTTTGTTTTTGTAGAGACTGGGATCTCTCTTGGGTAGGCTGGTTTTAATTCCTGGACTCAAGTGATCCTCCTGCCTTGACCTCCCAAAGTGCTAGAATTATAGGCGTGAACTACCATACCCAGTTTGTTTGTGTTTAGAAATTAATTCAGAACTTTTGATTAACAAACATTTATTCTGTCCCCACCATGTGCCAGGCACTATCTTATGATTCCAGTAATATAAAGATGAATAGAGTCTCAACTAATCTGAAGAAGCTCATAGTCTAGTTGAGAAAAATATGGAAACAAATAATTTTGACAGAATTAAGTGCATTAATGCAAGATTATGTAAGACTTAGAGATGATGCAGAGGAAGTGTGATTAAATTGACCATGGATTGTACAGAGAAGCCTTTACAAAGATAGTAAGGCTTAAGGTAGTTGTTGCAAAATGAATAAACATATATGGTAGAATAGGTAAACTTTCAGGAGGATGAAGGGCATCTCAACAGAAAATAATCACCTGTGTAGGAGAATGAAGCAAGGGGATGAATTTGGGGAAATGAAGGGAGTGGAGTAGAGGTGTTACCACAGTAAGGAGAGAAGAAAGCTATAGGATATGAAACTGGAACTACAGGCAAGGTGCTCTAAAAGGATAAAATGGAACTCATTCCAAGGAGAGCACTTAAAAGGATGTGTGAACTTGAAATGTAGAACAAGGTTATTTAATTTTTAGAAAGATTTTGGAGGAAGAAATCTTCCCAGTATTTGAAAGATTTCAGGTAAGAGAGTCAAGTGGTCTTGAATAAAATTAGATTCCATGGACCACAGTGAGACCAAACGATTCTTGCTTATCATATGTAAACACAGATGAAGATAAAATTGAGAGTTTGAAAAGTGGTGGATTCCATGTGGCTGCTGGTGTTCAGGCATAGATTAGATAGCCCCTGTGTATATTTATGCCAGGAGTAAAACGAGATGGGTGTTTGAAGTAGAGGAATCATAGGACCCTTTAAACTCTGAGCTGCTGTGTTTCTTTGAGCAGAACATTGGTATAGTGATTTTTGTCGTGAGCTGCTGTGATTCTTTGAGCAGAACATTGGTATGATGTTTTTTTCCATCCTAAACATGTGCATGTTTTTTTTCTAAATTATTTCTCAACTTTCTTTTCTAGGAGAGCACCAACAGCCACATTTTCCTGGCCTCACCAGAGGATTAGTAGCTGTTCTTTTATACTGGGATGGAAAGCGGTGCATTGCAAATTCTCTGAAAGCCTTAATACAATCTAGACGAGGAAAGACATGGACCCTAGAACTGAGGTCTGTTTATTTCTTGGGATTTCAGGGGTTAGGCTGAAATTACTTACAGAATTACAGTTTTAGAAATAACAAAAATATCCCTTAGCATTGTATAATTTAAGTAAAATACATAACATATGCTGAGCAGTTTATTCCCTTTTTTTGTGAAGAATGATATCACAGTTAAACCTGTTTTATTTATAAAAAATAATTCAGTTATTTATGGTTAAAAGTTTCTTGAAGCTTAATGATCTAGAAAAGATGAAAAGAAGTTATAATTCATCTTGGTTGTTTTCAGTAATGCAACATTGTCAAAAGAGTGTGCTGTATCTGTTATCATAAGGAAGTATAAGCAATATTGTTTAAGATTGCTTTATTTATTAACGTCTTTTCGTTACAGTCCAGAACTGGTTTCCATGATAACACGGTTTACAGATGAGCTGATGGAGCAAGGACTGACTTACAAAGTCCTTACTCTGGTGTCACAGATTGATGTGAATACTGAATTTGAGAAGCTCCAGCGAGAGAGAGGTTTGGGCAGAGAAAAACATCGCAAAGAGGCAAGGGTTCAGTGAAATCAATTCATGGACTGTCTATGTCAGAGCTCATAGTCAGAAACATCATGACAATTAGGATTTTTTTAATATAGGCATAGGAAAATTAATAATGCGTTTTTTGTCACACTAATTATATTGGGTTTTTATTTTATTTTTCCAGGAAGAATCATGTAGCTCACACCATGCCTAATTACCACCTTTCTTTTTGCTTTTATTATTATTATCATTATTATTATTATTTTTAGAGACAGAGTCTTACTCTGTTGCCCTTGGTAGAGTGCTGTGGTGTCACAGCTCACAGCAGTCTCCAGCTTTTGGGCTTAGGTGATTCTGTAGCCTCAGCTTCCCGAGTAGCTGAGACTACAGGCTTCCACCACAACACTTGGCTATTTTTTGTTGCAGTTTGGCTGGGGCCAGGTTGGAACACGCCACCCTCGGTGTATGGGTCTGGCGTCCTCCCCACTGAGCCACAGGTGTCACCCTGTTGTTTTTAATTGACACAATAGTTGTATGTGTTTACATGGTACAATGTGATGTTGCAATATATGTATACAATGTGTAATGATAAAATCATGATAATATATCACCACATTTGTTATTTATTAATATGCGAAAGATTCAAAATCCATTTTCCTAGTTATTTGAAAATATAGTATGCAATAAATTGTTAATTATAAGGAAATTGCCCAATAAGGAAGTTGGTGACTGTTAAGAAATTGGTCATTCCAATTTCTTAAGGAACCTTAAGGAAGAAACAATAGGGTTTGTTCAGAATCCCATATGTTAGTTTTTTTCCACCAGAATCACAGAGGTGAGATTTTTAGGATCACTTGTGGGTTCAGATAGGTTTTTTTTATTAAAGCTTGTATTTTGGAATATATTACAGGCTTCACTATAATTTTTACTGATAATCATATGTTTATATTTCTAGGTTTCTGATCTCATAAAGGAGTGCAGGCAGGCTCTGGCAGAAAGCCTTTTTGCCTGGGCTTGCCAGTCACCTTTAGGCAAAGATGACACCCTCCTCCTCATCGGACATTTGGAAAGAGTGTCAGTTGAGGCTAATGGCTCACTGGATGCTGTGAATCTGGGTCTTCTTATGGCGCTTTTGTACTGTTTTGATATCAGTTTTCTAGAACAAAGCACAGAGGAACGAGATGGTATTGAATTTTTTTATACATTTATTTAAAAAATCATTTTAAATTATGGAGGTAACATTTAAGAACAGTGATATTTTGACTACAAAAATTTAAAAAAGTCAAAAAACCAAAAAAATTGTTGTATTCCTTTGTGTACTGTTCATCCGTATTTGAATATTTATATGTATGATCCTATTTTTAAAATAATTACCAAGTTATTTCTATTGTTCTTTTGGTATTTGGAGTGGAAAATATAAAAGGATATATAATACATGTTCATGAGTTAGCCATGCTTGCTTAATTACTTGTTTCCTTACTATTTATATTTTTCTTTTTTTTGCAGTTTTTGGCTGGGGCTGGGTTTGAACCCGCCACCTCCAGCATATGGGGCCGGCGTCCTAGTCTTTGAGCAACAGGCGCTGCCCCTATTTATATTTTCAAACCATTCATGAAAATAGTCTAAGAGATGACAGGGAAATTATTCCGTGTTAACCAGTTTGTTGAAAATATTTCAGATTGTATATAAAACCACATTATACCCCATGATTGCATTAATGTACATAGCTATGATTTGATTAAAAAAAAAGAAATTATTCTGTGATATATTTATCTTTGACCTATATTTTCTGTAAAGTAGATAAAATACTTGTGGCCTTTAGATATCATTGATTTATGTTAGGATTTATATGCAATTCTCAAAGAGAGATTTGGAAAAAAATAATTTATATGCAGAAAAAAAATGAATGGCTCTAATTTTTTACCTAGTTTATAGTACACTTATAAAAGTCACCGGTAATAGTGAAATTAAAATTTAGGATTATTGTCATTTTCCTTTTACACTTTTTGTTTGTTTATGATCCTTAGTAGTGTACTTTTTGGTATATTAAAAATTAATGTTAGTCATTTTTTGGTAAGTATGCTCAGAGTTTCCGACTTTTTTTTTTTTTTTTAGAATTTTTAACTTTTAAACATTATTCCTGTATATCAAAAGTAAGAATGTATTTATTTAGTGTTTGGTAAAGTGGTCTGTTTTTGTATTGTCAGATATGATTCATCAACTTCCACTGTTGACAGAGAGACAGTACATTGCAACAATTCACTCTCGTCTTCAAGACTCACAGCCTTGGAAACTGCCTGGGCTGCAAGCCACTGTTAGACTTGCCTGGGCACTGGCATTGAGGGGAATATCCCAACTACCTGATGTCACAGGTAAGTTGACTATAGATAATTTTATTATGAGAAAGAGCAGAGTAGCACTTAATGAAATTTTGGAAGGGCTGTTGTCTTTCACAGCTAAGCATGAGCATATGAAGATGTCTAGAGTTGTGTTGAATGAAACTTTGTAATGTAGTGGCGAAATACAAACTTTTTCTTCTGTCTCCCCACATAAATTATATGAAATATTATTTCCCTTTCTTAGAGCCAGTGACAGTATCTTTTTATCTCCAGAGTAAGAGTTTAAGAGTTTAAAATTTGAAATGATAGTATCACATTAAATATTTTTTTAAATTGAAATTTACCATTGTTGGGCATGATAGCTCATACCTTTAATTCCAGTACTTTCAGAGGCCAACATAGGAGGGTTGCTTGAGGCCAACGGTTCAACATCAGTCTGGACAATGGTAATTGGTATGCATCTGTAGTCCCAGCAGCCTGGAGGCTGAGGCAGGGTGATTACTTGAGTCCAGGAATTTGAGGTTGCAGTAAGATGATCATGCCACTGTACTCCATCCAGCCTGAGTGACAGGGTGAGACTCCAACTCTTAATGAAAAAAAAAAAAAAAGAAGGATTAAAATTTACTCTTATGTAGATTTTTATATATTTTTTGCTTCTTGGTTTGTTTATTTATTTATTGAGACAGAGTCTCAATCTGTCACCTTGGGTAGAGTGCTGTGGCATCATATCTCACAGCAACCTCAAATTCTTAGGCTTAAGTGAGTCTCTTGCCTCAGCCTCCCAAGTAGCTGGGACTACAGGCACCTGCCACAAGCCCTGCTATTTTTTTAGAGATGAGGTCTCACTCTGGCTCAGGCTGGTCTCGAACTCATGAGCTCAGGTAATCTCACCTTGACCTGTCAAGAGTGCTAGGATTATAGGTGTGAGCCACTGCATCCTGCCTGAGGTGTGAAGGGTCCTTACTTCCACAAGTTCAAGGCTGCCCTGTGACTTAAACACTATACCTCTGAATAGCCACCTGCATTCTGACCTGGACAACATAGCAAGACCCAATCTCTCTATGTTTAAAAAAAAACCCAAATGTGGAATTCTGACTTTAAAGATTCTGTTAATATACTGTAACATATCCTATTTTACTATTTACATTCATGTAATTATCATAGTAATAGTGGTTTAGTCTAACAGAAGAGAACTATTTTTGCAATCTGAAGCCTAAAGAATTGTCACTTCTGTAGGTTTTTATGATAAATCTAGGAATCTTGGACACATTTAAAAAATGTCGATATTTTCTAGTCCTAAAGTATCAACAGATTTTAATATTTTGTTAACAGCTAATTAGCCTCTACTTTCATGCTCAAATTCTTTTTCTCATCTACATATACCTTATTCATTTGTAAGTTTTATTTCAGTACTTTTTTTGGCATTAAATTAACCTTTAAACTTTTAAGTGGCTATGTGATAGTTAACAAATCTTATACTATAATTTTCCATACCATTTTCCTAACCTTGACAGGCACAATAGAGTACACTACAATTTGCTATGAAATAGCAGATAAAAATAGGTTAGGAATCACAATCTTTTCGAGTCCTGGATGTTTGGTTACTTAATCTCTTTGGTTTTACATGTATATAACCTTTTATAAACCTCAGTAAGTAGGAGTATTATAATTAGAATTTCTAAAGTGAAAACTTTCCTGTGTCAATTTGTATTAAAAAATTGCTAGAAAAGATGAATAGCTTATCTTATATTGTAGAAATGGCTGCTTCTTGAAATAATCCAAATGAGTTCTAACAAAAATCTCAAATTTGGAAAAGTATTTCCTACTCTTTTCATAGGTTTCTGAAAAATTTATTGAATATGTTTATTGCATTCTTATTTTATAAAAAACATGTTTGCAATTTCATTATACAGAGTTTTAATGTACTGTTTTAGGCATTAAAACTAAATTTATATACATAAAATAATATACATGTGTTTATGTGTGTGTGTATATATACATATACATATATACACATGTGTATGATGCTTTATTACCTAGTGTTCAGGAGATGCTTTGAATTGATTATTTTGTGATTTTAATTCCAGTGTTTTCAACTTTAAGTAGAGGTTTGGAATTAGTTGATAATTTTAGTAATCATTACTAGTCATAGTAAAGAATTAAGGAAATGTTTTGTTTTCAAGGAGTTTCTATATTATGAGTAGATGTACAAAACAAAACAAACCAATAAAGAAAACCCAAACCAGGGCCAGATGTACTGGCTTATCCCTATGATTCTAGCTCTCTGGGAGGCTGAAGTGGGTGGATTGCTTGAGCTCAAGAATTTAAGACCAGCCTGCCCAAGAGTGATATCCATCTCTAACTTTTCTTTTCTTTCTTTTTCTTTTCTTTTTTTTTTTTTTTTTTGAGACAGAGTCTCACTTTGTCACTCTCAGTAGAGTTCTGTGGCGTCACAGCTCACAGTAACCTCCAGTTCTTGGGCTTAGGCGATTCTCTTGCCTCAGCCTCCTGAGTAGCTGGGACTACAGGTGCCTGCCACAATGCCTGGCTATTTTTTGTTGCAGTTTGACTGGGGCTGGGTTTGAATCTGCCACCCTTGGTATATGGGGCTGGTGCCCTACTCACTGAGCCACAGGTGTCGCCCATGATATCCATCTCTAAAAAATAGCTAGGTGTTGTGTTGGGCACCTATAGTCCTAGCTACTTGGGAGGGTGAGGCAAGAAGATCTCTTGAGCCCAACAGTTTGAGGTTTCTGTGAGCTATGACACCATGGCACTTTACTCAGGGTGACAAGGTAAGAATCTGTCACACAAAAAAAAATAAATAAATAATCCAAACCATTTGTTTTTCTCTGATCGAGACTATTCTGGCTTTTATCTATTAGTGACCCTTTTCAAGGCAATGAATGTACTTTTCAGTAATACACTTTGTATTTGGACTCTATGGCAGTCAAACACAACAAACTATGTAACATTTCTTTTCCAAAACCAGATTGCTACAAAATTACATAGCAATTCTTACTTAAAAGAACTAGTCCGTTGTATCCTTCAATCTTGATAGGAGGATACAATACCACCTATGGGATACTCTTACCAAAAATTGAATGTAACATCAAACCTCTAGATCAAACTGCCAGTTTTTGATATACCAGCACCAGAGGAAAGAGGATAACCCATGCCACTGGAATGTGGTAACCTATACCACAGGGGTGCACTGCCAGACCACATTTACAACATAAATGACCCAGTTTCTTCAGCAAATTAAGGGCAATGGGAAAATAAAAAGGATGGGGAGCTTCAGGTGTATTAGTTAATTGCAGGGTGTAGAGCTTATTTGCATCCTGATTTAAGCACATAGACTGCACAAAGATAAAATGCAAAACCTAAACCTTTCATAACATTTATAAGACAATTGTAAATTTGACTACTGTCTGGATATTTGACACTGAGGATTTACTTTTTAAGATATGGTGTTATGTGTGTAGTTTCTTTTTGCTTTGTTTCTTAAGTATCTTTTTTTTTGCAGTTTTTGGCCAGGGCTGGGTTTGAACCTGCCACCTCCAGCATATGGGGCTGGCACCCTACTCCTTTGAGCCACAGGCCCCACCCCTTAAGTATCTTTTTGTGTTGTGTATTAGAAATACTTATGGGGCAAATGTTAAATTGTTCAAAATTTGCTTCAGTGTAACATAAGTGAGAAGGGGAAAGATGGAGATGAAATTGTCTATAAATTGACCATAAATTGACTAGGCACAATGGCTTGTAGGTGTAATCTCAGTACTTTGAGAGGCTGAGACAGGAGAATTGTTAGAAGCCAGGCATTCAGGAGCAGCCTGGGCAATATAGCCAGACCCCTGATCTACAAAAAGTTAAAAAAAAGAAGGATTGGTCATAAATTGACAATATTGAAATGAGATAATAGGCATGTGGATACTCATTATGTTAGTGTTTCTATTTTTAGATATTTGAAATTTTCTAATAAATGTTAAAAATTATAAGCAAATCAGATTATCTTCAAGTTAAGGTTTAGTTTTTCAATTTTAGCTACTTGGTAACAAATTAGTAGTGTTATTTGACTAGTTATGTTCAGGTTTTAGTCTTCATTTGGCTGTGAGAACTTTTCCAAATGACCCATGAGATTCCCTGGGATTAAGGCTTTAGCATGATTTTAATGTTAGTATTTGTATAATACTCCCTGGCTATATCAGTGTTAATGTCACAAATCTCTGAAATAATTTTTATCACTCATGATGTTATTAAAAGAGCATGTGTATTTCTTATGTACATTTCGTAGTTCTTTGGGGTTTATAAATTACATAGTCTCATTATACATAGTCTCATTTTGTGCAGAGCACATGCTAGAAGATTGGGAAGTGGTTTGCACCATCAGCAGAGTATCATGGGATATAATCTTGGTTAATGACTTTCCTCCATGTGTCATTTTTTAAAATATTATTTCTAGCTCTGGCTGAATTTACAGAAGCAGATGAAGCTATGGCAGAGCTCGCAATTGCTGACAATGTTTTCCTGTTCCTCACTGAATCAGTAGTGGCTTCAGATAACTTTTATCAGGAGGAATTTTATGTTCGTAGAGTCCATAATCTCATCACAGATTTCCTTGCACTTATGCCAATGAAGGTAAGTGTAATAATGTAGGATGAGTAAGTAGAAGAATTTTAAACATAATTTAAAGCTGATTGATTATCTTTGTTGTTTTGGAAACTAATAAAATCTTTCAATACAGACTGAAATTTGACAGTAGTTGTATGACAGTTGGGAATCAGTTTGTGAATTACTGAATGTTTTTGTACACAGTTTGGAAAAGGCATAGATATTTGGGTGGTCTCTTAGCATATAAATGAGCTTCAACATGGATGCACCTAAACTAGGTAAAGTAATAGATTGACAAAAGTAATGCAAAGGCTACTTTTGAGTAAATGGTACAAGCTCTAACTGTGATCCAAAGAAGGATGAGGGATTGTAGAACCATTTCAGACATTTCCTTCATAGTATATACTCTGTGTGCCAAAGAAGCCATCAAAATGGTTGCAGGAATTAAAGGAGAAAGCTACATTTTTTTCTGTGTGTGTTATAAAATTGCTTTTTTTTGTATGTATATTTTTAAAGTGTATCCTGAAGGGTCTACACTTGTAATACATTATGCAGGTCTGATACCATATCTCCTGAAAAACATAAGGCAAGTGGAAAAAGTACCTAGCTTAGCAACAAACAAGGAATATAGTACTTACACATTATTTAATGGGTCAGGTTTTTTTTTTTAGTTTTTCCTGTGTTCCAGATACTATGCTAGATATTGTAAAGAAGAGAAATAAGTAGGGGATCTATTTCTTGGAGCAAAAAAGTTTAACACAGGGTGGCACCTGTGGCTCAAAGGAGTAGGACACCAGACCCACATGCCGGAGGTGGTGGGTTCAAACCCAACCCCTGCCAAAAACCACAAAGAAAAAAAAAAAAGTTTAATTACAGTTGGAGAGATAAAACAAATATAGATAGTAACAGTAAGTGAGAAGACAGTAAATTTCAATGGATTTCTTTGTTTTAAGGATAGCTCACCTAGGACTGGAAAAGTCAGGATGTGTTAACAGATAATTTTAGACTTCTGCAACCTTGAAAGACTTGATAGATTAACATCATAGAATTTTAAAATAAGAAGAAGCTTATCAATCTTCTCTTTTTTTTGCAATTTTTGTCCAGGGCTGGGTTTGAACCTGCTACCTCTGGCATGTGGGGCTAGTGCCCTACTCCTTTGAGCCACACACAGGCGCCACCCCAATCTTCTCGTTTTCTATTTGTAAAAATGAACCCTTAGCAAAGTTAAGACTTAAAAATTTTTCTTAATTAGTACTCCAGGTGACACTTTGATCATGGAAAGATAACTATCTGGAAAGATGAAGGCTGAGGGGTATTTGAATAGAAAAATCATAAATGGCTTAGATAAGGTGAACAGTGAATTTATTCACAGAATTCTGGATACTGGAATTTCTTTAACAGATATAGGACTACTTAGGTAATCTCTGTCTTCTTGGATGAACTTTGGTAATAGATGTCTGTCAATGAATTTGTTCATTTCATTCAAATTATCAAAGTGATTGGCACAAAGTTATCCATAATGTTCCTGTGTTATACTTTTTGTTTTTGTAGGAGCTATAGTGATGTTTTCTCTTTAATTTCTAATATTGGTAATTTATTCAGTTCTCCCTCAGTTCTTTTTTTTTTTTTTTTTTTTTTTAAAGCAGTTTTTGACTGGGGCTGGGTTTGAACCCGCCATCTCTGGCATATGGGGCCGGTGCCCTACTCCTTTGAGCCATAGGCGCTGCCCTCTCAGTTCTTAATTAATTTGCCTAGATTGGATTTTTGACTTGAAACCTTTCTTTTTTCTAATGTAAGCATTTAATAGTGCCTTAAAGTTACCTCTAATCACTGCTTTAGCTGTGCTACATACATTTTGACAAGTTGCGTTTTCTTTTTTGTTCGGTTTAATATATTTTCTAATTTTCCTTGAGTCTCCTTTGATCAATGATTATCTGGAAGTATGTCCAATTTCCAGATAATTTGGAGACTTCCAGATATTGCTCTGTCACTGATTTCTAGTTTAATTCTGTTATGATTAGAGCACGTACTTTATAGGATTTCAGTTTATTGAGGTTTGTTTTATGGTTCCAAATATAGACTGTCTTGGGAAATGTATGTTTACAGAACACATATTCTGATGCTGTTCTGTGGATTTTTCTATGACTGTCAATTTAAGCCAGGTTGGTTGATACTGTTCAAGTTTTCCGTAGCCTTGGTAATTTTTTGTGTATTTGTTTTATTGAATATTGAGAGAGGTGTTGAAATCTTCACCTATAATTGTAGATTTGTCTAGTGGTGATTTATTTATTTTTCTAAGGGAGAATTAATTTCTTACTTCTTTTGGCATTTAGTTCACACATATGTTACAAGGCTGTAATTCTCAGGTGGGGCTATAATGTTCTTCAGAGCATGTATATGAAAATGAGTGAGGCCAGTTTTGCTTGTCTCAATAATTGTCATGTTATTATTGTTGGTAATTAGTAGGTAGAATGCAATGTTCAGGATAATCCAATCCACTAAAGTATTCTACCCAAAATGTCAGTAATGTCCCCATTGAGTAACACTGTGATTAGACTCAATTTGTCTGTAGCAGAAAAAGCACTGAAGTTTTAAGACATAAATTATGGATAGTGTATTGCAATAAAATTCCCAGCATATTTCTTTAGGCCACTAAACTAGAATAGGTATTTAAATAGTGCTTTTCTTGTGTAATCATTTTTCAGATAGTTGCCTGATTTTCTGATTTCATTATTATTAACCCATACATAATAAATTCACAAATTAAACTGTATCTACTAAATTTAATAGGTGAAACAGCTGAGGAATCGGGCAGATGAAGATGCTCGAATGATTCACATGAGTATGCAGATGGGTAATGAGCCCCCCATTTCACTTAGAAGGGATCTGGAACATTTAATGCTCTTGGTAAGCCATTGTATTGGAAAGCTTGTTATTTTTCGCTCCCTCCATTATTTTTTCTCCAACTTTTGAAAATTTCAGGTATAATACTTTAAATCCACAAGAAATTTCAATACAAATGTTATTTTTTAATTTAAAGTAATTTTTGAGTCATAGGCATTTCCTCACAGGCTTTGCTTACTTTTTGCAGATTGGTGAGCTATACAAAAAGAACCCTTTTCACTTGGAACTCGCTCTAGAATATTGGTGTCCCTCTGAGCCTCTTCAGACTCCTACTATCATGGGTTCTTATCTAGGGGTAGCTCATCAGCGACCCCCTCAACGCCAGGTGAGTAAAAACTCTGGTTTCCTACTTTTATTTGATGTTATTGATATTAACAGAAATGACCACTACCGTAACCTTTAAAAATTAACACTTTTGTCTTTTATTTAAGAAAATTTTGAATCCTTAAATTTAAGTTCTGATCATTTTGGAATTTAGGTGGTCAGCCCTTTATTAGATACTAGATGTGTGTTGAATCATTAGAGGTGGAAAGGCATCTACTTTATGTATCACTAATTTGAATATTAACACTATTTTAGTCTGTCCTCCATTGGTATCACAATAACTAATATGCATATTTCTTATCAAGTTGGAGAAGATAGAATAAATATAAAGAGTGGTCCCCAAACTTTTTGGTACCAGGGACTGGTTTCATGGAAGACAATTTTTCCATGGACTGGTGGAGTGAGGGTTGATTTTGATTTCTACAAGCGATTGATTGATTGTTGTCACTGTGCAGTCAAACCTCTCTGCTAATGATAATCTATATTTGCGGCCTCTCACCAGCACATCGCCAGGTCAGCGTTACATCACATCATCAGGCATTAGATTCTCATGAGGAGCACCCAACCTACATCCCTCGAATGTGCACTTTACAGTAGGGTCTGCTCTCCTATGAGAATGTAAGGCCTCCAGCCACTAATCTTAGGAGGCAGAACTCAGGTGGTTATGTAAGCAATGGAGAGGAGCTATAGATACAGATGAAGCTTTGCTTGCCCTCCTGTTTGCGTGGCCTAGTTCTTCATAGGCAACAGACCTGGGTTCATGGCCTCTGGGTTGGGGAGCATAGGAAAAAGGCTTAGGTATTTTAATTGATGGCAAAATTCCTTTGCATCTGGAGATAATGTGGGCGAAAGTCTATTTTTTAGTCTCTGTTAACTAAAGTGTGATAAACAGAAGCAAATAAAACAGATTACCGTATCAGTGTTCATTCTGAGGGGCATTCTTTTCTAGAAACTTTCAAGCCATATATTTTTCATTTTTCCAAGAGTCTAGAATCAGTTTCCTTTTGTAAAAAAACTTACATTTGGTGTTTCAGTTTATTTCTCATTTAAGAAAATTTTGGAGAGGGATTTTTGAAAAATATTAAAGGTTTTTAAAAAAATTTTCTATCATAAAAAGTTTGAAACATGAAAGAGAGAATAATTATAACAAATACTCAACATCTTAATTTCACATCTTAAATTAACATCTTGCCATGTTTGCTTTATCTACCACCATTACTTTTACTATTTTTATTTTAAGTAAACTATAAGCAATGTGACATTACATCTCAGTAGTTAAGTAAATGTCTTAAAAATAAGGATATTTTTCTACAGCATAAAATGATTGTTACTCTTAACAAATTTAACAGTAATTGCCAGAGATCTGTTAACATTTTTAGTTTTTAAGTTCCAACTAATGGGTTTTAATAATGTTTTCATTTGTTCAGAATATATTTAAGGTATAAATAAGAAAAACCGAAAAACACAGAGGTGGACTTAGAGAGAAGGAATATAGGAACATGATATTGGTGGGAACACAATGCAGAAGATGTTTAAGTTACCATCAAAAATGATTTCAAGTGACTGAGATTTAGGATCTCTGGGTTCTAAGTATACCTTGGAATTTGCTAGTTAATTTTGGATTTGTAAATTTCTTTGGCTGTTTTATATATTTAAAATGGGAGTAGTCTACATGATTGTTTTTTTAATTGAGACAGAGTCTCACTTAGTCGCCTTAGGTATGAATGCTGTGGGGTCACAGCTCACAGAAAATTCAAACTCCTGGGCTCAAGCTATCCTCTTGCCTCAGCCTCCCAAGTAACTGGGACTATAGATACCTACAACTCCCAGCTAGATTTTCTATTTTTAGTAGAGATAGGGTTTTACTTTGCTCAGGCAATCCATTGCCCAGGACTTCCAAAGTAGTAGGATTATAGATGTGAGCCACTGGGCCTGGCTGTGATATTGTGATTATTATTATTATTATTTTTTTTGAGACCGAGTCTCACTTTGTCACCCTGGGTAAAGTGCCATGGCATCAAAGCTCACAGCAACCTCAAACACTTAGGCTTAAGCAATTCTCTTGCCTTAGCCTCCCAAGTAGCTGGCATTACAGACACCCACCACAACACCTCACTATTTTTTAGAGATGAGGTCTCACATTTGCTCAGGTGAGTCTCGAACTCCTGAGCTTAGGGAACCTATTTGCCTTGGCCTTCCAAAGTGCTAGGATTACAGCATGAGGCACCACGCCTGGCCAGACGTTGTGATGTTTTAAAGAATATGTACTTTGTGTTCACAAAGGTATTCTATAATTGGATTAAATTGCTCACAGCAAGCTTGGCAAAACAGTTTTTCATAAATAGAATATAGTTAAATTTATCTTTTGTGAGGATTAATCAGAGCACACCTGATTAATAGTTCCTATATACCACACCTATGGTACATATTGCAAAGGTACATGTCAAATCTATTAAGCGTAGAATATAAATGTCTTAACACAATAATTAAGTGATGTGAAGGGTATGTTAACCAATTTGATGCAAGCATTCCAAATTGTGTATAAAATCAGCACATTGTATCCCATAAATGCATTAATGTATACAATTATGATTTAATACAAAACAAAACAAAAATAATAGTTCCTATATAGTCTTTACTAGCTAGTCTATGTTGCCTTAAAGTTCAAATTTACATTATATAAACTATTTGTTTCTCTTTATTTCAGGTTGTCTTATCAAAGTTTGTTAGGCAAATGGGTGACCTGTTGCCTCCCACTATTTATATTCCTTATCTGAAAATGCTCCAAGGGTTGGCTAACGGGCCCCAGTGTGCCCACTACTGTTTCAGCTTGCTTAAAGTCAATGGAAGTAGTCATGGTAAGGAAAATCTCAATGTTGTTAAAATTCTTTGTTATATTCTTTTTTTTTTGCAATTTTTGGCCAGGTGCTGGGTTTGAACCTGCCACCTCCAGCATATGGGCCGGCTCTCTACTTCTTTGAGCCACAGGCACTGCCCTCTTGGTTATACTCTTTCTGGTATCCCACTGTGTGTTAAATAATACTGTTTTTTGTGCTAGGTTCTACCAGAAGTATAAATTTCTTTTGTTGTTGTTGTTTATTTGGACAAAAGCATAAATTAATTTTAAAGTAATAGGGGAAAGAAGTACACTGGTGGCTTTGGTTATGGTCTCACAGATTGGGGAATTTTGCCATTCTCCTTTATGAAATACAGTTAGTTTAACAAATCACAATAAATATAACAATTTTATTTTTGTTTTTTTGAGATAGAGTCTTACTCTGTCACCCTGGGTAGAGTGCTGTGGCATGATAGTTCACAGCAACCTCAAACTCTTGGGCTCAAGTTATCCTCTTGCTTAGTCTCCTGAGTAGCTGAGAGTGTGGTGGCCCACCTCCAAGCCCAGCTATTGTTAGTAGAGATAAGGTCTCATTCTTGCTCAGGCTGATCTTGAACTTCTGAGCTCAAGTAGTCCACTCATCTTGACCTCCCAGAGTGCTAGGATTACAGGAGTGAGCCACCGTGCCTGGCCTTATACATAAAATTTTAAGAACATACCTGGTGAACAAACCAAAGTATATACCCTTGCTCCATGGATTTTATTTATCTTTGAAATTTATATACTAAGAATTTTTGTCTTGATCCTCTCCCAATTTCATCATTTAATTTTCAGACTTAGGTCTAGTTAAACCAAAAATACTGCAAAAGAGAAGAAAAAAACCTGCTTTGTTAGGTGGTTATTATTTTCATTTTTACATGTGAAGAAACTGAGGTTTAGAGAAATTAAGTAATTTACCAAGGATTACAAGTATCTGAGAAGCCATGATTAGAAGGCAGATCTGTGTGGCTCCAAAGCCAGGGTTTTGATTACTATGTCAAGTCTTGCCTGTGTTGTATGCTGTGCTTTTATTTCCAGTGCTTGACATTTGTAATTGAATATTATAATTTACAAATCTAGACTGTATTTCTCTTTTATTTTTATTTTTATTTTTATTTTTTTGCAGTTTTTGACTGGGGCTGGGTTCGAACCCGCTACCTCCTCCTCTATATGGGGCTGGCGCCCTACTCCTTTGAGCCACAAGTGCTGCCCAGGACTGTATTTGTCTCTTTAGGAATTCAGACACCATGTTTGTGAATTATTCTGTGGGGAAAAACCAGTATTATATAGTTACATGACAGCACACTATGGGATATTAATACTTAACTGACATCTGAAAGTAATCTTCCTTTATGTTAACATGCATATCACCCCATTCTTAGAAACTAATCCAGAGGAAAAAGTAATCTCGAGTTCTAGCTCACAGATTCTAACCCATTTCAGTATACTCTTAATCTCGGATGAAGATTGCCTTTGTGCTAAGTCAAGGGGAAAAAATTCATTGTTTGTGTGCATGTGTGTTTTGAGACTCAGTCTTGTTCTGTTGCCCAGGCTGCAGTACCCAGGCTGCAGTACCCAGACTGCAGCCTTAAACTCATGGGCTCAAGTAATCCTCCCACTTCAACTTCACAAGTAGTTGGGACTACAGGCATGTATCCCCCATACTTGACTAATTTTTAAAATTTTTTGTCATGATGGATCTCACAATGTTGCCCGGGTCAATCTCAAACTCTTGGCCTCAAGTGATCCTCCTGCCTCGGCCTCCCAAAGTACTGGGTTTACAGACCTGAGCCACTGGCCCCAAAGTTTATTTTTTTAAATTCCTTTTCTCTTCGTTTCTAAGCAAATGCCTAGACCTTTTTAAAAAAATTACATGCTTTTTTTTTTAATAGTTGAAAATATTCAGGGAGCAGGTGGCAGTCCTGTTTCCTGGGAACACTTCTTTCATTCCTTAATGCTGTACCATGAACACCTCCGGAAGGATCTTCCTAGTGCAGATAGTGTCCAGTACCGTCATCTTCCTTCACGTGGCATTACCCAGAAGGAGCAAGATGGATTGATTGCTTTTTTGCAGCTCACATCTACCATCATTACATGGGTAGGTAACTCATCCACAGCATAATCTTACTTGTATTATAGCACGGAGGCAGTTTAAGGCCAAACACATGCTTAAAGTTTATGAGCTAACATGCATATACAGAAGGTGCCAAAAAATGTATATACATTTTAAGAAAGAAAAATTAATACTCGAATATTAAATTGTAATACTCAAGTCACATAGGACTTCTGTAATTAAAAGCAATAGAGAATACAATATGCAGGATAAAAATGTCATTGGTATATATTGAATATTATGATTTTAACAGTTTTTTTCCTTTCTTAAAATGTTTATAAATTTTTCTGGCACCCTCTGTATATAACATTCTGTCCTTAAGCTCTTTGTTTTCTTGGCTTCTAAAGGTTGATATCCCTGCTCATTGACATAGTCTCAGTGTGAATATAATTGTTTGAGAGAAAATAGAAAGGCAAATAATAATCAGTTGTTGGATACACATCTTTCTAGAAGGTTTCCTAGCATATGTGTGTTGGTGGGTGTGTGCGTATATACATAAAGAGATTTTTGAAACAGAGTCTCACCCTCAATAGAGTACCATTGTCACAGCTCACCTCAACCTCAAACACTTGGGCTTAAGTAATTCTCTTGCCTCAGCCTCCCAAGTAGCTAGGACTATAGGTGCCCACCCCAATGCCAGGCTATTTTTTTGTTGTAGTTGTCATTGTTGTTTGGCAGGTCCTGGCTGGGTTATAACCTGCCAGCTCCAGTGTATGTGGCCTGTGCCCTAGCTGCTGAGCTACAGGCGCTAAGCCCCTAAAAAAAAAAAAAATTTTTTTTTGAGACAGAGTTCACTTTGTTGCCCTCAGTAGAGTGCTGTGGCATCGCAGCTCACAGCAACCTCTAACTCTTGGGCTTAAGCAATTCTCTTGCCTCTGCCTCTCAAGTAGCTGGGACTATAGGCGCCCGCCACAATGCCCAGCTATTTTTTGCAATTCTCATTGCTGTTTTAGCTGGCCAGGGCTGGGTTTGAACCTGCCACCCTCGGTATATGGGGCTGGCACCCTACCCACTGAGCCACAGGTGCTGCCCAGCCCATAAAGAAAATTTTAAAATAAAAAAAAATTTAGGTTTGGCACTCGTAGCTTAGTGGTTAGGGAGCCAGCCATATCACAGGGGCTGGCAGGTTCGAGCCCAACCTGAGCCTGCTAAACAACAGTGTCACAGGTCACCTCAACTACAACAAAAAAAATATCCAGGCATTGTGTTGGGTTCCTATAGTCCCAGCTACTTGGGAGGCTGAGGCAAGAGAATCGCTTAAGCCATGAGTTTGAGGTTGCTGTGAGCTATAATGCCATGGCACTATATACCAAGGGTGACAAAGTGAAACTCTGTCTCAAAATAAATAAATAAATATAAATTTACTTATTAAATTATTATTTTTCTTCCTTATACCAAACTATCTTACCTGCCACTACCAAATTAATCTTTGTGAAAAAAATTATTTTTTATTATTGCATATAATTTCCCAACTGAGAAATATCTTTTATTTGTTTCCGTGTTCAGTAGAGCAAAGTTAAACTGCTCAGTCTGACATTCTCTCTGAAGGATAGAAATAGTGTCTTCTCACTTTTTGGTTTTTCTAATTCTACCTAACTTTATTAGGCATCGAAATGTCAAGCTAGTAATTATTTCTCAATGAGTTAAAATGGAGATGGGAAGGGAGGATAGGGACAAGTTGGTTAACAGTTAATAAAATTACAGGTGGACAGGAGGAATAAGTTATATTGTTCTGCACCTTGGTAGGGAAATGAGTTAACTAATTTATTGTATATATTCAAAAGCCTATAATGGAGGATATTGAATGTTCTCAACAAAAAGATAATATTTGAGGTGATTTATCATTACCTTGATTTGGTCATTATAGACATGTATTGAAAGATCACTCTGTAACACATAAATATGTAAAATTATTACATGTCAACTAAAAATCAAAGGGAAAATAATGGAGCGATACTTGATGCCATAATTTCCATTTTTTCCCTTCATACATTATATTGTAGCAAAATATATTGTTCCAGAAAGGATTTAAAATGCCTAGGTATAAGTTTTGTGATCCTGGCAGACCATTTATCTCTGGTAGTATTTTCCATACTTGTAGATGCAAAAATAATTCTACAAAGACTATTCCATTTCCATTCTTTTTTTTTTTTTTTGAGACGGAGCCTCAAGCTATCCCCCTGGGTAGAGTGCCAATGGCATCACAGCTCATAGCAACCTTCAACTCCTGGGCTTAAGCGAGTCTCCTGCCTCCGCCTCCCAAGTAGCTGGGACCACAGGTGCCCGCCACAACGCCCGGCCATTTTTTGGTTGCAGCCATCATTGTTGTTGGTGGGCCCGGGCTGGGGATTCGAACCTGCCACCTTAGGTGTATGTGGCTGGTGCCTTAGGTGATTGAGCCACAGGTGCTGAGCCCATTTCCATTCTTTATGTTGACTGAACTAGTGGTCTGATTTGAACCACTGGTAGAAGTCAAACATAAATGATGGGCTTATCCTTGTTTTAGTATGTATTACACCTCTGAGGACTTATTGTAGTGCTAGCAATTTAGATGATTGTTGGTCATTCTTCCTAGCTTTTAACAATGGAAAGTCTCACTTACTCTTTTTGTGTTTAATTCTCAGAGTGAAAATGCTCGCTTGGCACTTTGTGAGCATCCTCAGTGGACCCCTGTTGTGGTAATTTTGGGTCTCCTGCAATGCAGTATTTCTCCTGTGCTAAAAGCTGAGCTCCTGAAGACACTTGCAGCTTTTGGAAAATCTCCTGAAATTGCTGCTTCCCTCTGGCAGTCATTGGAATACACTCAGGTAGTGTTGTTAATTCTCGTATTTATTATTCCAGTTTGAAAAGTGAGGCTTGATAATATCTTAGAAGCATAGGCACTTGATTGGGACTTATATCATGATTCAGACACTATATCATGAATTTCTCAACTAGAGTTATGGTTTGGGGACGGAATGGCAACAGAAATTAATAGGCTTGGGTTTTTCTCTTGGATCAATTGATAACTTCACTAGGCTGCTGGAGACTAGTTCCTCAATGTCTGTAGGATACTACTGGATGAATAGGATTCTTTCGCTCAGTCTTTAGATGAGGTTAACATAAGCCTTGAGAAGTCATCTGCACTCATTAAATGTGGGGAGTGTCTGTCTGTCTGTTTTTCTTTTCTGTTCCTTTTGTGTGTCCCTGTTGCCCCATACCAGAAGAGCACCTCTTTATAGCTACACGTGCTCACTGGGGTTGTTTTCCCCGTTAAGATGTAGGTCTGATCATTTGTCAAGTTTGCACAGAAATTTTGCCAGCAACCAGAAGACTTTATTAGAAGGCTTATTTTTAGGACCATAAACTTAATTTTGCGCAAAGTGGGAATGCCAAGGTAGGAATTTTTGACTTCTGCACACCGAGGGAATATACCTGTGCTGACATGGGAGGGGAAATAAGTGAGTAATATGATGATTGACATCTCAATGACTTCAGAATTATTAATTTTCTCCATCCCTAAATATAAGTTCTATTGGAAATTCTATGTCAAGTATAGTTACTCTATATATGTAAAGTAAAAAAGAAAAGTAAGGAGATGCTTTATAGAAACATCTCTGAGAAAATGGTTAGTTGGAATGTGGGTTTGTCTTAGAAGTAATGTAATATAGTAGCCTATAATTCTAACTCATTATTCATAGAAGCAACCATTTTTTAAATTGAACAAACAATTTTTTTTAAGAGGCGAGATCTCACTCTGTTGTCCATGCTGGAGTGGTGTTTTACAATTGTGGGCTTCTATTAACCTCAAACTTTTGGGCTTAATAATCCTCCTGCTTTGAATTTCCAAAAGGAAACCCGTTAATAAGCTTACTTTGGGTTTTCTGGTACCAGCAATAGGGCTTGTTGTAAACAGACCAGTGTGTTGAACACTGGTAATATTTCATCCCATAAATCCTTTTTATGATTCATTCCTAGAATATGTGAGAGGAAATTTGCTGAAAAAAATATCTTGTGTGCTCTTAGAAGTTATCTGTTTTCATAACTCTGGATGGTCAACATTTCTACCTGAACCTGACAGAATTGCTAATGAAAGTCCGTCAGGGACTCCTCAGTTATCCTTTTGGGTAGGCATTGTGAAATGTGTGGGTACAGTGGGTGAGGTTATGTAACTATTATATTGCCAAGCCAGTACTGTTCATTGATGAGTGAAGACGCTCTTGACATTTATTTCTTATTGTTTTAAGATTCTGCAGACCGTCAGGGTTCCAAGTCAGAGGCAAGCTATTGGTATTGAGGTAAAGTTCTCCTTTTATGCTATCATCATTCATACATGTAATGATAAAAAGACTCTGAAAACTTACTCTTATCCTATTAAGTTTCTATAATTTTCAAATTTAAGATATTTATTTTCATTTGAAGTGATTTCTGATTAGTGTTGACATGGAGATGAAGCTTAATGAAAGGAACCACAATATGCAATGTTTCAGAGTTGAGTTCAAATGGCTGCTTAGCAGCCATCCAGACTGAGACTCCTTGGTTTGAACTCAGTTTAATGAAGTTACTTGAATCAACCTAAAGTGAAAATTTAATTTTTCTAGCTTTTTTTCTTTTCTGTCTACTCGCTTTTCCTTTTTAAAGAAACATTCATGATTTCTGGTTTTTGGTTTTTTTTTTGAGACCAAGTCTCATTATGTCACCCTCGGTAGAGTGCCATAGCATCACAGCTCACAGCAACCTCAAGCTCTTGGGCCTTAGCGATTCTCTTGCCTCAGTCTCCCAAGTAGCTGGGACTATAGGTGCCTGCCGCAACACCTGGCTATTTTTTGTTTGTACTTGTCATTGTTTGGCAGGCCCAGGGTGGGTTTGAACCTGCCAGCTCTGGTGTATGTGGCTGGTGCCCTGGGTGCTGAGCTATAGGCACTGAGCCAATGAATTCTGTTTTTAATTCATGGTTGGGGATATGTGGGAATTTGAAATTCTTTCCTTCTGACTTATTTAGATTTGTATAGTGTCTTTGTATCTTTTCATCTAAATGAAAAATGGTAATATCTGTTATGTCTTTTGGTGTGGTATAGCACTATTAATGAGTTAATGTCTATAAAATGCTCTAAACTTCATAGGTGATAGTTTTGTATTATCAAATATTCTTTACTTTTTTTTGGAAGGTTGAACTCAATGAAATAGAGTCCCGGTGTGAAGAATATCCATTGACTCGAGCCTTTTGCCAGCTCATTAGTACCCTGGTGGAGAGCTCGTTTCCTTCTAATTTGGGTGCTGGGCTACGGCCCCCTGGCTTTGATCCTTATTTACAATTCCTCAGAGACTCTGTGTTTCTTCGATTCCGTACAAGAGCTTACCGGAGAGCGGCTGAAAAGGTGATGTACAGAGAAAAATTTTTTTCTCCTTATTTACTGCTTTTTCTTTTATGTAGTATCAAAGGTATAAGGTGCTATAAATTCATGTTAGTTTTTGAAAGGTAATAAAATTAAAAGTCTTAATTCTGAAATGTCTATGGTCTGATTAGTTTTGTGCATTAGAAAGTAAATTTGGGCATTAAAACCAAAGCACTGCTAGACACATTAGTGATCAGGAATGTAATTGATAGGAGTTGCTTGTAATTTAGATTCTTAATTGAACAAATTTTGATTGAAATTGAACCAAAAATGTCATGGAAACACACTGCTACATCTTATTGGTATGATTTAGATTAGGGATTAGAATAAGGTTAAACTTGTACATCAGTTTCTATTATGAGTAGCACTGGCTTATGGAGTGTTGGCTTAATGGGAAAGAATATTGTCTGCAATGGATGGAGGGAGCAGTGACTTTTTTCTTTTGAGACAGAGTATCACTTTGTCACCCTTGGTAGAGTGATGTCAGCTCACAGCAGCTTCAAACTCTTGGGTTTAAGCAATTCTCTTTCCTCAGCCTCCTGAGTAGCTGGGGCTACAGGCACCCACCACAGCGTCTGGCTATTTTTAGAGACAAGGTCTTGCTTTGTCTCAGGCTGGCCTGGGATCTGTGATCTCAGGCCATCCACCTGCCTTGGCCTCACAAATGCTGGGATTACAGGCGTGAGCCACCACACCCAGCAATGGGAACACTGACATTTTTGCACACGTTTACTCTGGTTACAAGATGCTCATGACTGAGTTTATCGTATATATTATCTTATGTAATTCCAGTATTACTCTGAGGCAGGTACTATTAATATTCCCGTTTTACAGATGGAGGCTTAGCAAGGTTAAGGAACTTGCCTAAGGTCCAGGACCAGGATTTGAACGTAGGACTCTGATTCCAGATCCAAGCTCATAACCACTAAGCTATGTAAGAGACTTTTCCAGGTTCTGATGTAATTCATTTTAGTCTGTAGTACTGTTTATTACCTCACAGAATACCCTTTGATGTATTTTGTAGGAACATTTTTGCTTTATTTATATAGTTTGCTATTTTTGAACCTGTTGGGTTTTTGTTATTGTGTTAATGATTATAAAAATAATTAAGTTCATGCTAATTTAGGAACATGTAAAATAAAAGAAATTATATGTGGGTCATAAGGAAAGTTTTGAGATACATAGAAATCAAGAAATATAAAATCTGTACAGATGCAAAAAATGAAGCCCTCAAGCCCTCCCAGCAACACCGATAAGCCAAGCAAGTTGAAACTTGTTGAAACTTGCACAGTGAATCAGAAAGGACTCTGTCTGCTGTGTTTCTTGGAAGTGAAATAATGGACCATAACACAGTTTGTCTCAAAACTTTTGTAGTGACTCAGGTATCACCCTTAATCCTATTGCCAAAGGAAGGATAACTCCTGCTCTTTTTCCTATGCATGTATACTTGAATGGCATTTGAGATAATTAGTTACATTACTTTATATTCCTTTTTTTGCCACTTAGCATCATGAAGATTTTTTTCATGTCATTAGAGATTCTTTTTTGGCCTATATTTGTATTTTCAGGAACATAGAGATTCTTTGAAAATAGCCTTTATAGTGACTGCTTAATATCCATTATTTGAATCTAGCAAAGTTTATTTGTTCATTTCCCTATCATTGGACATACCTTGTTCTTACTATTTGGTCACAAATAACTGATGTTCCTTTTTTGTCAATTGCTTTAAATTTTTGCTTCCTATAATAAAAATAAACACTGAGAGGGGTATATATTTTATTTAAGCTCTTGAACTACCTTGTTAACATATAGATATAACAATAGATAGATTAGATTAGATATAAACAATAACAGCAACCATGCTTCATTAATAAAAGTCATTTCGTATGAATAATGGATGCTGGTACTTGAGATCTTTTCATAAAGTGTTTAACACTTTTTTGCACTTGTAAAAAATATTTTATGTTCTTTTTCCTAAAAAGGTCATTATGACCTGAGTGTTTAAAGATTCAATCAGCTGTATTCTTTCCAGATGTCACCTCTTTTCACCTGTGCGTAGCTCCATGTCAAGTGATTGCTGCTTTTTCTACTTGCCAGTGACTTCAGTTCTACCCCAGAATATTTACTCTAAAAAACTTCCCCTTGATTTGGTGGGTTTATTTTACTTGAAAGTCTTCTCGAAGCCTGACTTATTCGTATAACTATATTTTAGGATGCTAGCTATTCACAAAAACAGTGCTTGGGTAGAGATAAATAGCAAATGCAAAGGGATAGAGGCAGTGTTTCAGTCATACAATCCATTATTATGTGGTAATAAAAAATTTATTTCAATAAATGTTTGGAAAATTTTGGAAAATCTAAAAAAGTGAATAATTTAAAAATAATATTAAAATGTCATCCTATCGTCCCATTCCCAAACTTGATAAAACTATGTGCAGTGGAAATAATGATTTTAACATAATTTTAAAAACCACTCTATCTGTAATGACCAAGCCAGTGTTCTTACATTTTTTTGCAGTGTGTTTTTTTAGCAAAGGTTTAGTTTTACTGTTTCTACAGTTGTATGTAATTTTCTTTTGGCATAAGTATTTTCCCTTACCTTAGTAAATAACTTTTAAATACATTTTGAACAAGATGATAATACAGTTATTTGGGGCAAGCCTCCTGGTGATTATGTCTTCTTACCTTCTTTGACTATAGCCATGGATGGATTCTTTGTTAAGAATTAAAAGACTTGGGTTTGACTTCTGGCCTGTTTGTGCCATGCTTATGGTCTTGGGGGATTCATTCACTGCTCTGGATGATTAGATGATTTTCAGATCCTTTCCAACTGAGGTTCTTAGAGACATTGTGAAATATCTGACACTTGGAGAGGTGTTCAGATATTTCAGAGTGTGAAATATTTGACACACTCCGGGTGTCTAAATCTTATGTTTAATTAATAAGTGAGCATTTCATACTAAATGCTTTAGATTTGTTAATGAAGCCCAAGCATCTGCTGTAAAAATGTATCTTATTAGGAATGCATTAAAAAATTGTTTTACCTTCAAAAAAAGCCAGTTCATTATCTTTTAGCAAAATAATGCAAAATGAATTGGTATCTCTTTATTATTTAGTATAAATTGATAAAATAGATAGGGACTTCCTTCATTTTCTGGAGAAAGAAGTGGGAGGAATGAAAAGCCTGGCAAGGCTACCTTAACCTTGGGCTATTTTATTGTTATTAAAATATTTGTGTCTTTCTATAGTGGGAAGTTGCTGAGGTTGTTTTGGAAGTGTTTTATAAATTGCTCAGAGATTACGAGCCTCAGCTTGAAGATTTTATAGACCAGTTTGTGGAACTACAAGGTAATTTAATCCTCTCACTTTCAAATAAGATGTCAGCTGTTTATAAGTTATTTATTGTTTATAAATTGTATATTATATACAAGTTAAGATTATATTTTTAAATTGCAGTTTAATTTTTTTGTATTATAGTTTAAAAATTTTAATTGTTCTAATCAAGGAAAAGGAAAATTTTACTGAATGGAAGATCAAGAATACTGCATTATAGCTTCTTTAATGAGTTAACATATAACAGGTGACTGACTGCTATGTGCAGATCAGTCCTTACAGAAAATATTACTGTATACAGTTTGTGTCATATGCTTAGATGCCATTTAATTAAAAAAATCTCTTATATTTCTTATAAATGAAGGGTATGGCAAAAATACGAATTCATCATCTCTTGGACTATGTTATATTCTATTCAGGAGAAGAAATCATAGCGTATAAGCCGCCTGGATTCAGTCTGATGTATCATCTTCTTAATGAGTCACCAATGTTGGAACTCTCTCTAAGTTTATTGGAGGAAGGAGTTAAGCAGCTTGATACCTATGCCCCCTTTCCGGGTACGTGCCTGAAAATCTTTATGCCTTGAAAACCATTTTGATGTTTTTATCTTTTCTGAACTAAAAGTTTGAAATAGATGACCTCTGAAGTTTTTTTTTGTTTTTCACTATAAGATTCTCTCTGTATCTGTTATACTCCTTTCTGTGAGTCATTTAAATGAGAGTGCGTTGTAGGAAAAATAGCCTGAAATATAGAGACCCTCACTGTAACTGACTCATGGCAGGGTGTTTGTAAATAAAATGATACGGGTGGTGCCTGTGGCCCAAAGGAGTACGGCGCTGGCTCCATATGCCAGAGGTGGTGGGTTCAAACCCAGCCCTGGTCAAAAACTGCAAAAAAAAAAAAAAAAAAATGATACTGGCTCGGCGCCTGTGGCTCAATTGGCTAAGGCGCCAGCCACGTACACCTAAGGTGGTGGGTTCGAATCCCCAGCCCGGGCCCGCCAAACAACAATGATGGCTGCAACCAAAAAGTGGCCGGGCGTTGTGGCAGGCACCTGTGGTCCCAGCTACTTGGGAGGCGGAGGCAGGAGACTCACTTGAACCCAGGAGTTGGAGGTTGCTGTGAGCTGTGATGCCATGGCACTCTACCCAGGGGGATAGCTTGAGGCTCCATCTCAACAAAAAAAAAAAAAAA
>CAUYQV010015046.1:0-12647 GCA_963574575.1 Galagoides demidoff | reverse complement strand
ATACTATAGATAATTTTTTAAATGTATTATATTTGTAAATTGTACTTATGTTGAAATTAAAAAATATATATTACAATACTATTTTTGCATTCTATGAAAATTTTTGTTGCTCCATATAGACCAAATTTTTAATTAAGAACTGAACCCCCACCCCACCCGGTCAATGGTGTCCTGCTTTACCAATGTTAAAATCTGGTCACCTTAAATTTGGCTAACTCTGAATCTTGGGAAAGGCACAGGAACATGGATCTGGACCAATACAGCATATGGCTTCTGACTGTGACATTAAGAAACCAATGTCTCTGTGTAGCCAGTGGAGCTAGTCACAAGTTCTGCCTCACAGGTGTGTTGGGAGGAGCTTATTTAGCATAGTGCTAGGAGGAGCTCAGAAAATCATGAATATTTTTATGACCTATTTATTTCCTTAATTTGTTCTGAATCTATAAATTGGGTTGGATAGAATCAGTGGTTTGCACTTCATTGTCGTCTCCCTTTGTTTCTGGGTCTTTCTATCCTTCCATACCTCACAGTCATAGGGTTTCTATCATTTGAATTAGTCTTGCCATTATCTCACTTCACTCCGCTACTTTCAGTCTGGTTTTTAAACACCAGCCTCACCAGGAAAGGCTTGAAATAGGTTAATATTGTTATGTTCCCTTGGGTTTCTGACTTATTTCCCATTTACCTTGTACTTCTTGTCCTATATATAATTGGAATTGGTTCTTTTTATGTTTACATTGTATTCTGATCTCTAGACCTGTGTTGTCCAATTCAGTAGTCATTAACCTACATATAGCTACTGAAACAAAATTAACAACACTAAGTGATATTTAAAATCCAGATCCTCGGTCACACTAGCGACATCTCAATGCTCAAGATGCACATAGAGCATAATGGGCAATGCACATAGAACATTTCTCTCCTTGCTGAAAGTTCTGCTAGAGAGTACTGCTCTAGATGCTTGCCAGCCTTGCCTTTTTAAATTCTTTTGGAATGTTCAGGGTGTACAGGGTACAAGGCAGTGAGGGGGGGTTCTGTGTCTCTTCAGATGAGGACTTGAAGAGGTAAATGACTGTTTCTGACCTGATCCACCATAACTTCCAAACCTCTAGTTCATGGGATCAAATGTTTGCAAAAGAGAAGAAAACTATCAGCACATGAGAAGGTTCAAGCAAAAACTGAGCACACCCATGGCCTTCTTGCTGGTGTGGGTGCCTTAGGCCAAAACCCAGCCGTGACACTCAGGGAGGAATCTAAAAGCACATCCAGACCTTCGTAAGGAAGCTCTGTTATTAGCTTTGGTAGTGCAGGGTGAGGAGGCCAGAGGAAAGGCTGGGACATATTTGGGGGCAATTCTCTTTTTAAACAGAGAAGGAATTTTCCCCAGAGGCAATCATCTGCAAAGCCACTGTCCCACAAGTTCAGGGCTCCACTCCCTCATAGTAGCCAGGGAAGTGCCCAGATGTGGAAGTTGCCTGTGACAGTTAAAAGAGTACTTCTTTTCCCAGAGAAAGCAAGTGGATTTCTGTGTTAGCATTAGCAAGACAGATACCAATACCCGCTTTATGCTGTATAGGAGCAGAAGTGATGAAGAATTTACTGACTGATTTAGTCTGAGCCTCATTCCTAAAGGGATTCAGGTAATGACTCAAGACTTAATTTGTTTAGGGTACCCAAAGGTAGAATAAAGAGGTTGGGTTTTGAAATTAAGGACTATGTGTTCAATTTCTGGCTTCATTACTTTAGGAGCATTGCCATTGTTTAAATTTGCTGAGCCTCAGTTTTCTCCTCTGCAACTTGGGACTGAAACTTTAAAAGTCTTGTAAAAATGGCTAAATATATAAAATGCTGAATATGGTATTGGTGGAGTATTTTCAAATTAATAGGAAAGCAAACACATCCATATATTGATGAGTTTTCCTTTTAGGAGCACTAAAATATTTCACATATCTGGCACTTTTGGAAAAGGCACTAATGAGAAGCACACACATATTTTCCTCCATGTCCTGTATATATATCATATATGTTTACAGTATATGGCTATTAGTTACTTCCATTGATCAAGGTTACTTGAAAACATTTCAATGGTAGAAGTAGCAAGACAGATATGTTGCTTTAGTTAATGAAAACTCTTCCTGACACTCCTAATTTCTGTCATGCCCTCCACATGTGCCTACATATAGATGACTTTATCTTTTACAGAGAAATAAAGGCAATAGGCAAAAAGTTGCCCTAAATACATCAAGATGGACTCCTTACTTTGTTATGGCTTGTTTGGGAAGAAGAGGGAGACTCTTTCTTACAATGCTAACCCCCCTGATGCCTTGGCTTCCTTCCCCTCTGACTTGTGAATTTAATTATCACATTCCTTCCCAAATATTCAGGCTTCCTCATTCCCTGGCTGCATCCCAGTGGTCAATTAGCATGCTTAAATCCCCCCTTGGGCTAAAAATAAATAAATAAAAATGCCTTTACACTCCCCCACCATCCTGCTGCCCCTATCTCTCTCTCTTCTGACTGGTTTCCCTAGGAGACTGTCACTGTCAAGTCCAAAGGCCAGTGTTTAATCTTTGTCTTCCTTGTACTGCTTTGTAACATTTGTCAATACCACTTTTGCTTCTGAACCTTTCTCTCCTTTTGGTTTCTAGTTCCTCACTTTATCTTAATTCTCCTTCTACTTTTTTGACGCTTCTTATCATTCTTTGCTGGATGTTCCATTTCCATCAAATGTTATGATTCCTCAAGGATTGTTCTTGGCTCCCTTTAAGGACTCATAGTACATTCTATCCCAGGATGATCTTATCTGTCCTCCTGGCTTCAAATGTCATTTATATGCTAATTACCCTCACATCCTTGGCAATGGATTCTCTCCCCTTCTCCATATCTATAATTCCAAATATGGGGCATTTTCTACATGGATATCCTACAGCAGTATGAAATCTATAATTGCCAAATTTTGTTAATGATCTTTTCTCCCAAACTGCTTCTTGTTACTTGCAGTTCTGAACTCTGTCACTGGTAGCACACTGCACCCATTTTCCTCATTGGGCATCACTATCATTCTCATTGCCAAGCCTGTTCCCCTCCTTCAGTTTCCAAGTCATTCATTAGTTCTACCTTGAACATGTATCTGAAATCTCATCTCCCTTCCTTTCAGGGGCACACACAGTCTTAATCTTTACCCACAAGCCCTCTGCTAGGGGCTGTTACTTCCCACTCAGTCTTAATACCATCCACTTCTTCTTACTTTGGTCCGTTACCGCCTTACTTATAAGAGCTATTTTGCTAAACAACAACACTTGGTATTCCACTTCTCTGGCTGCAAACCTCTTTTTTGTTATCTGTTGGCTAGAGATTAAAAATTCATGGGTCTTTGCTTGGCAAAAAAAGGTGGTTTTCAATGCTTTCCAGAAAATAAGTAAGATCACACCTACAGTTTGGTTTCCTGCCCAATGCAATGAGGAAGAGCACACACTGTAGGGGCTTTATTACATAGAGGCAATTCTGTGATTATAGATGTGATTAACAAATTGTATCTATAAATCTTATCTCCAAGGAAGAAGAAGAGATTGGGGCTAAAGTTAATTAGTAAAGAAATCACTTATGTTAGCCAGGCTAGAGTGATGTTTGGGCATTTTTATAGTTTCGACAATGTTCTTATTTTGTTCTGTGGTCAGACATGACTGCAGGGAGGTCTTGTTTTTATCTTTCTCTACTGTGGAAACTGAGTGGCCATGTCTGATGTTGATGCTAACTGAAATGGTTCACGTTCAACAGGAGAACAGACAGGCCCAGCTGTGAGTGAGGGCCGCCTACTCCCAGATGGTGGGGGCGGCTTTCCTCTTCTTACATGTGGACAACTGGTTCCAGTGGAGCCCTCTAGCCTTCTTTACCTCTAGCACACTCTCCCACTCCTTTCCACTTTTTTCCCTGCTTTGCACCCTATATTTTAACCATACTAGAAGTCTTACAATTTTCTTTTTCTTTTTTTTTTCTTTTTGAGACAGAATTCACTCTGTCGCCCTGGGTAAAGTGCTGTGGGATCACAGCTCACAGCCACCTTGAACTATTGGGTTCAAGTGATCCTCTTACTTCAGTTTTTCATTTTTAGTGGAGACAGGGTCTCACTCTTGCTCAGGCTGGTCTCAAACTCATGAGCTTAAGTGATCCACCCACCTCAGCCTCCCCAGAGTGCCAAATTATAGGTGTGAGTCACCACACCCACCTACTCTCACAATTTTCTTCATTAGACCATGACCTTTTTGCCTTTCTGCCTTTGGTTCTTTCAGAAAACTTCCCTTCATTCTCACTCCTACATTTCTGTCTGAAATGTACAAAATTGAGTGTATTTCTACCAAGCACTAAAATATATTTGTTTCCCTCACTATATTATGAACTCTCCCAGTGAAAAAGTTGCTAGCTATATAACTCCAAGCAAACTACTTAACCTTTGATCTACCTCATTCTGCTCATCTGTAAAATGGGAACAATAGTAGTACCAGCTGAAGGGTAATGCTGAGAGATTAATATATGCTACATGCTTAGAACATTGCCTGGGAGATGGTAAATAATGAATAAGTATTATCTATTATTATTATGGGTGGTGTTGCTTGTCATTATTATTGCTTTATTTCTAAAGTTTCAATAATGATTTCAGTGCTTGAGTTATAAAATGGTGATAGAATAAAAATTTTATAATTGTACATTTCATGTCAAGTATTTGTGCATTCAATATTTGACTTAGAAAAAAAATATTTGACTTAGATTCGCGGCAGCAGTATGTAATTTTTTTTATTCTGAGTTCATTAATGGAGGAATCAAGTGTAGAGTCATTAGCTAGCCTCCTCATGGGCACATAATTAACAAATTGAAGTCAGAGACTCGAACCAGGGTCCTCTTGTACCTCATCTGGTGTTTTGCAAATTGATGATGCCAGTTTACTTGATATCTGTTTCCTGTGCATTATTATGTACAAACCATGCTTCCCAGGTTGTGAAGTCTGTTGACATACATTAAAATATTGAATGATCTCAGTCATTTTAGGATATTGGAGTATACCTGGGAAAATAGAGCTAAGTGTTGAATCTCTCTAGGGAATCCAATCTGAGGATAAAGGACTTAAATGTGCATCCTAATATACTTCCATGGAATATAGAATATGAGTTTTTTAAGTGAAGGTTGGGTAGTAACCATGGTTGCATTTTTTCCCCCTATTGACCACCTGGCAGGTTGTTACTGCTGAGTGACTGTGGTCTGTGTTATGAAAATTTCAACTATATTTTTGGCTAATTTAAGTGTGTACTTCCAGAACTTTGCAGCTAGATGGCTAAGCAAGCAGCTTGCAATAGTAAGAATATAGGGGTGTGGAAACATGGCTGAGGGAAAGAATACTAAGAATTATGTAGCAGAAATATATCTGGCAAATAAATTTACTTCAGGGGAGTCCATTTGCTGGGTTGCAATTGGTATCCACTGCAAATTACTGCCTGGAGAAGGGGAACAATTTGAAATCCAAACTTGTCTTGGACAGCGGAGAATAAATATGCAAATTGTTCCGTTCTTTGAAATAGCAAAAGAGAATTATACCTTAATTCACTTGTGGTGTCACTCTCCATTTTAATACTCGCAGGAACACAAGATTCTTTCTACAGTTAATTTATCCTTTACCTTTATTTAAATTATTCTTGTAGTGGGTGGCCACTGTTGTACAATAAGAAAGACTAATAAATTAAGATTGACTGCCTTATATTTCATAAGTCAAGGCTGCTAACTGTGGAATTAATGTTAGATAATTTTGCTTGAATTTAGTGCAATTCAAGGATGGTGCTGCTTTTTAAGTATTTTCACTTTAAAGATTCATGTGACGGTGCTTTTAAAGTTTATGTACCATTTTCGTATTAATTGTGCCCTGAATTAAATATTTCTACTTTTGTCTGTCTTTCAGTTAAATGCTATTGTGCCACGTATCACAAAACATAGGGCATGTTTTATAAACCTAGTTTGTTCCCATATGTAAAGTTGATTAAACATTGTATGTATTTGTCAATAAATTTCATTTCATTAAACCTACCTTTGACTAAGAATAATAGAATGGCCCTTATGCTTATGGAAAGAAAAGACTGATAAATCAGGAAGTATTTATTAGGCACTTACTGATCTAAGGTGGTGACTAACTGCTAAAACAGAGCAGGAGACGTGGTCCTTTGAACTGTACAAGTTACTGCTGTACATCAGCGTTTTGTAAATCTTCTCCCTCTCTTTCTTCTTCCTTCCAGGCCCTGGAATCTGTTATTCAAACAAGCTATTGTCTAACTGCTGTGGTGCCAGGAGGCAGGCATATCAGGGGTTGAGGACTCTAGAACTCTGAGGTCCCTTAGAGTAAGGGGTGAAGGCCATTGCTCCACATCAACAAATCAGATGTCCTTTTGAAAAGTGAATGGCATTTCACAGCAGCCAAAAAGATACACACCGATGAGGAACATAAACACTGAGCCCAGCAGGAGTTAGACAGTAAACTAAGAGATCTAAGTCATTCAATTTGTTCATCAAAGACAGTGTTTGAAACATTGTATAAAATGTTTAGAAGAGCTTAGCTATAAATACACACACACGTTCACACAGTTGTGTAATGGGTTTTCCTTATGTTTAGTATATAGCAGTTAAATGAAATGTATTTGAATGAGATGTCACCCTATATATGATGTATACATGTCATGGGGATTTTACTGGAGAGGGAATTCTTTCTCGAGGTATCTTTGATCTAATTTTCAAAGAGTCAGTGATAAGATGAAGGGGGCTTCACCTCTAGAGGAGGGACTATGTCACCCTAGTTGCTGCTGTATTCCCTCTCCCTAATTTCAGTCCCAGATAAATATCTATTTAATGAATAAGTGTATACAGAAGGCCAAGTTATCAAGAGACTGGTCTTCAAAGGCATCATGCAGGAATCAGATTTTGTTCTCAGACTAAGCACAAATTGGTTTCCTAAGTATGGAGTCCTATTAATCAAGTTTATGTAATTGAAGTATAAATTTACATATCTCATTTATTTATGTAAATGCACAGAGATTACTTATATCGGTTCTATTGAAATGTCCAGGAATGAGCCTACCAGGATAAATACAGGCCAGAATGTTCACTTTGTTGTATCAATATATTCTTTTCCTATAGGCAATATATGTGATGATCCAAATTACAGTCAGACTTTCAGCTTGTCAAAGTATCATGACACTACTCTAGTCACTTGATAGTTCATGCTGGCTTGACCTCTGCCCGCTGTTTCCTTGCTCAGGATCTACAGGAGGAACCAAATTATCAAAAGACTGTTTTTCTGTGACTGGAATCAGAAGGAGGGGTATTAAGAAATTGACTATTTTATTGAATCAGGTTTTGATGGTTTCATATATAACCATCATGAAATGGGTACTTGGTTTGTCTGAAGTGAGCCCATCTCTTCGAGCCTATATATACATGGACCGTAATATGGTCTGCCTTTGAGAAAGAGCTGTTTCTCACAATAGTATCAATCTCATGGAATTTTTGTGAGGACCAAATGAAATATCCTCTGTATGGTACTTTACTGAGAATTTGATAAATATCCATTATTTCAATAAGGTACATTTATTATTCTTTCTCTTTCCCTTCCCTTTGTGAGTCTTTTCCTTGTTCATCGTTGGACTTTCATCTCTACCTTGAATGACTAACCTTTCTTATAAAAGATACCTGCTTGGGCCGTAGGTACATCTTGTCTGCTTGACGTCTTTTTAACTCTTTCTCTTCAGTCTAGGAATCTTCACTTTTCGCCTCTTTGAGGAAAGTTTGTATTTCTTTGATCTAACTCACAGTTTACATGTTTTAAAGTTGAGTTGTCAAATGTCAATGTTATGTTCCTCATTTCCAAGTTTTTGAGGATGGTAGAGAACCTTGCTTTAGCACCTGGATGGACAGCAATGACAAAGTCCTCGGTGTCTGATGCGGTACCTGACACATGGTAGACACTCAGTATATATAGGGTGAAATAACTGTAGCAGTTAAAAATCTTTCCTTTAGAGCAGGGCCGGTTTATTTTTGCAGCTGAAGAATTCTTTGTTGTGGGAAACTGTCCTGTGCATTACTGACTGTTCAGCAGCATCTTTGGTCTCTATCCACTAGATACCAGTAGTATGTCTCCCTCCCCAGTGTGACAACCAAAAATATTTCTAGACATTGCCAAATGTCCCCCGAGAGGCCTGATCACCCCTGATTGCTTTAGAACAAAAGAGTGCCCGTGAGTGGTGTTCACATCTATATTGTCTCCCAGAGACAAGAACTGAGAATTATGAGTACAAGGGAGCATTCTGGGAAACAATGGAAGATTGTAAATAAAAACAAAGAATGGTGGGAGAGATGAAATACTGTCAGGGTGAAAAGGAATTGGCCCACTGGCGTCCATCCTTCTGACAGATACACCCCTCACATTGGGCCATGCCACATATCTTACCTCTTTCCCCAAATGATTTGAGGCTACTTAACAAAATATAGACAGTGTTGGATAAAAGAAATAGTTAAAGATACTGGGGGGAAAGGGAACTTAATGGAACAAAAAATACAGCCAGTGGTAATATTAACAATTAAGTATGCATGCCATAGGATCCTGGACTTTTTCCTTTTGAAAACAGATGGCCGTTCCCTTGTTAAAGGTAGACCAGAGATTACGCGCTAAGGTTTTTCCACGTTCATAAAATGAAAACTAACCAGAGTTTGTATTATCGTTTGTTTGCTTGTTTGTTTTTGAAAACCGCAGGATTTCATGAGGTTTAATCCTGAGAGAAATCTCAGTTGCTCATAAAGATGACTTCATGAGCTAAGGGGAAATAAGTGTGGTAAGGAATTACACTTAGATACCCTCAGTATAAACTGCTGCCCCCGTCACAAAGCGGAATGTGTTAAACCAGTTCTGTGAACCACCCAATCTTCTGCTCATAAGTATCCAGGTGCTCAGTGTTCTGGCTAAAACCATTTCGATCGGTGTTCCCAGGATGACAAGCAAGTTTCCACTGACATGTCAGCTCTGATCCGTTCATAGTAGTTGCCCCAATAACTATGTTGGGAAGTTCTATAGATGAGTTCAAGCTCAGAAGAAAAATGTTCTCTGATTAGCAGTGTTTGTCATGGGTGTAGGAAGGGTTTGTTTTGTATGCAGGCCTTTAGGCAATCTTTCAAAAATATTTCTCATTGCAGGGCTTTTGATAAATATTAGACAGGAGTAGATTCAAAGACATTGCTGTGCTAGCTTCGGCAGCACATGTACTAAAATTGGAACAATAAAGAGAAGATTATCAGGGCCCCTGCGTATGGATGACATGCAAATTCGTGAAGCATTCCTTATTTTTTCTACACTGCTGGTGGGAATGTAAGCTAATACGACCTTTTTGGAAAGAAGTTTGGAGAATACTCAAGGAACTAAAAGTAGATCTACTGTTCAATCCTGCAATTCCTCTACTAGGTATATACCCAGATGATCAAAAATCATTTTATAACAAAGACATTTGCACCAGAATGTTTATTGCAGCCCAATTCATAATAGCCAAGACATGGAAACAGCCCAAGTACCCATTGACCCATGAATGGATTAACAAATTATGGTATATGTACAGCATCGAATACTATGCAGCCATTAAAAAAGACAGTGACTTCACATCTTTTATATTTACCTGGATGGAGCTGGAACATATTCTTCTTAGCAAAGTATCTCAAGAATGGGAAAAAGGGTATCTAATTTACTCAATACTACTATGAAATCAATATATAATCATGTATACATTCATATGAATGGCAAAACATAACTATAGTCCAGAAAGTAGAAGGGAAGAGGAGAGAGAGGGGAGAGGAGGCAGGAGGAGTGAGGGGACTTGGGGGGACCTCACCTAATGTGCATGATGCAAGGGTACTTTTCAAAACTATTAAGAAAAGAATATAATTGTGATGGATGTTTTAATCAGTTCAATGTAAGCATTTCACATCATATATCAAATCAGTACACTGAATCCCATAAGTGCATCAATGTACACAGTTATGATTTAATAAAAAATAATAAAAGTTTAAAAAAAGTCATTGCTATTGGTCAAAACCTGAGAGTAGAAACTCTGAGATATTGATCAATTTATCTGTTTTGAATATCAACCAGGAGGAAGGTAGTTTAAGGTTCTGTTGTGAAAATGGGAGCATCTAACCTAAAAGATACATGGCCTAATGGCCCTTCCGTCTCTTTGTAGAAGTTGGTAAAGACGTACCTGCCTGTGGGGCCAAACACCTCCCAGTGACCATCAACTGGAAGCCAAATGAGTGAATAGGGACTGAATATCTTACTCTATAGAGCCTGGTGGAAATAATTTTAACATAGAAAAAATGATGAACTGCCAAGACCAGGAGAAAATTCCCAACAGAACACCTGAGCATGAGTGGAAACAAACATCTAGATAAAAATGTCAGAAGACTCGATATAGTCTTGTTTCTACTCTATGGGACATTATGACATATTTGTCTTCATTCACAGGAACAGACACACATGCTTTCTGTTTAAGAAACTGTCTTTAAATTCATCCTTTAGGAATACAACCGTGGCAAAATTGCATCACTTAGTTTCTCTAATTTTTATTTCCCAGTAGTAATGATTGACTTTAAAGGGGAAAAAAATGCCCTGTAAAAACTAATTTCTGATGTTTAAAAGAAAATTTGAGCTCTTAATACTATATCCCAATTTCATAAGATTTTTTTACAAAGGTGAAGAAAAAAATATTCCAAAGCCCAGAATTCCTTGTTTCTGATAAGTCCTGACAAAAACATATAATTTCTAAAAAATATAATGTACCCCCGGGTACTTAGAACCCCAGTTTGTAATTAGAATTAGTCATTGAAGTTTTATTCAACAATCAGATGTTCACAGGCCACCAGAAATACAAAAATGAACCAAATATTGTCCCTGCCCTCCACAAAAGTAAGTCATGTTGGCAATAGATGCTTGTCAGAAATGTGAACAAAATGCTATGGGAACACAGACAAACCTGAAAATCAAAAGTAAGTGGAGTCGACAAGTCAATTATAAAACTCTCTGACAAAAACTAAAGAAAGGAAGATTCTCAAAGGAGGTAACGATCAAGATAGACCTGGAATAATGGCGAAGATGTTTAAAGGCAAAACAGGAAAGCTCACAGGATTCAAGTTCAGGACATCACAGGAAAACAAACACAAAGGACAGAGGAAGGACATGGTGACTGCAGGGACTGGCTGCAGAAATGGCTCAGCTGGAAAGAGAGGGAGAAAGCGTCGGTGAAGCTACATCTGAGAAGCCAAGTCAGGTTCAGATGTGACAGGACAGAGAGCTGGATTCTCGGACATTGGCCCTGGGGGTGGGGGACACTAATGAGGATTTCAATGCAGAAATGGCTTTAAAGTAAATGACAAAGAGAAGGATCATGGGAGGCAGGAAGGGCGTCTGTGACAGTGAGTTTCCTGTGTCCTGTCCTTCCTGATCTAGGGCTATTAGACCTACCAGGGGAGGGCCAGGAAGGCTCTGGACCCACAAAGGTGACAGGGAATTCCTATGAGGAGTGAATGAAAGCTGGAGAAGGGGCCTGGAAGTAAGAGTCGGGCGACAGGGGTGACGTGGACTTCCTGCCACCCTTTCTGGCCCTCCGTTGTTTCCTCGTGTTAGATTTCCTTCGGGTTTACTAGTCATAGGCTGCTCTGCGGTGTTTCAAATTACGACGTGAGAAAAGAATGCAAGGGGGCGTGGGGTGGGTGGGCGGCACCCCAAAAACCAGTTCCTGAGGCGACGGACGCCAGAGGGTCGGGAGGAAAAGAAAAACATCAGCGTGAGATGATGGAAAAAGCACTGAGACCAAAAGCGTCCTTAGGATGGGGCTGAGAAGGAGGTGGTGGAAGTGGCAGGAGATTCGGTCCGTGGGGTCTGGAACAAGCTTTGACTTGGCAGGTGAGCGGGAAGGGCCACGGGAAGCAGAGAGCAGCTCAGCTGCCTCCCGCCCCTGTGTCCCCAGCTGAGCTGGGCACAGTCCTTTCCCTCCCGCCCCGGCCCCTGCAGCCCACCCCCAGAGCAGGAGTGCCTCCGGCCCCTCAGTTCCCCGGGCTGGCAGCCTCGGTGGCTCTCTCCTCCTCATTCTCGGTGATCGGTGGCTGGGAAGCCCCATGGGTTCTGCCTCCTGAAGGTTCCTCCAGTCTGTCCTCCCTTGGCCACCTGCCACTGCCACGACTGAGGCACCCGTGTCCTCCCTGACTCCCTCCAACTGGTCACAGCTGGCCCCGTGGCACGTCTCCCTCCCATGCACTGGCCGGGGCCCACAAGCAAACCTGAGTGGCTTTACTTAAAAGTCTGGCTGGGTGTCACTGGTGTCCAGATGGAGTCCCAACTCCTCGGCTGGGCCTGTGAAGGCTGTCCCCGTCTGGTGTCAGCCTGCTTCTCCAGAGCCCTGGGCGCAGCCCCTCTGCTCCAGGTCTGCGTAAAAGCCCTTCTGGGGGTGTCTTTCCCGCCCCCCACCCGGGCTCGTGCGGGACCCCCGGAACATCACCGCCTGCAGAAACGCTCGCCAGGGCTCCAGAAACCAACCAAGTGGCTGTGTCTTCTGTGTTCTTTTGGCACTTTGGAGATTTTT
>CAUYQV010015045.1:0-10041 GCA_963574575.1 Galagoides demidoff | reverse complement strand
GGGTTTTTTTTTGCTCTAGACACAAGCCTGTCCTGGTAAGTTCCCACATGACAGGAGACACTATATTTTTTTCTTCTACAGGTGGCTTCTCAGATTCTGATCTTGCTGATGGAAATCACGGTGGAGAAGGTACATTTCTTCCCCTTATTCTGTTTCTTTTCTGCCTCCCTTTCTTTTTTTCTTTTTTCGCAGTTTTTAGCCAGGGCCAGGTTTGAACCCACCACCTCTGGCATGTGGGGCTGGCACCGTACTCCTTTGAGCCATAGGCGCCGCCCCTTCCTCCCTCTCTTCATGGCTACCTGCTCTGCAGAATCACAGCAAGGTCAAGGAAATTACAGTGAAGGGTGAGGGAATCTGCATGGGAGCTGTGCGGTTTACTGATACCTCTGGGGTCAGAAAAGGAAAGCCTGTCCCATACGGTCCTGCTCCTCAGAAGCCAGGGCAAGGGAGCTGAAGACCAGTGAGCTGGACTTCAGAGCCGTCTCGTCCCCCGTCCCCTACCCACGTTCTCCCGAGAATCTCAGCTGCTGTCTACTCTGAGATTGTGTGATGTCAGTCAGGGTCCGAGGTATGGAAGCCCTGAGGATGAGGTGAAGAGATCCCCCCAGATGGCCCCTCCAGGCAGCACTGACCAATGGGAACTGGACTTTCCACCGTTTCTACACAATTTCAGATTGAACTCCAAAGCTGTGTGTAAATATAAGAAATAAATATACATAAAAATCTACCCATAGTTATGACAATATATCATACATAGTACTGATTTGCGATATTTAAATATGTTTATTATATGATTTAATTCTATTTCTCTATAGCTTTGTAACATGTAACCCCCTCTATGGTGTAACAGGGAGCCCCAGCTATGTAGCTGTGTAACATACACCCCTGTAGTGTAACAGGGAGCCCCCAGCTTTGTGGCTGTGTGACATGCACCCCTGTAGTATAACAGGGAGCCCCAGCTCTGTAGCCGTGTGATATGCACCCCTGTAGCGTAACAGGCAGCCCCAGCTCTGTAGCTGTGTGACATGCACCCCTGTAGTATAACAGGGAACCCCAGCTCTGTAGCTGTGTGACATGCACCCCTGTAGCATAACAGGCAGCCCCAGCTCTGTAGCTGTGTGACATGCACCCGTGTAGTGTAACAGGCAACCCCAGCTCTGTGGCTGTGTGACATGCATCCCTGTAGTGTAACAGGCAGCCCCAGCTCTGTAGCTGTGTGACATGCACCCCTGTAGCATAACAGGGAACCCCAGCTCTGTAGCTGTGTGACATGTACCCCTGTAGCGTAACAGGCAGCTCCAGCTCTGTAGCTGTGTGACATGCACCCCTGTAGTGTAACGGGGAGCCCCAGCTCTGTAGCTGTGTGACATGCACCCCTGTAGCATAACAGGCAACCCCAGTTCTGTGGCTGTGTGACATGCACCCCTGTAGTGTAACAGGCAGCCCCAGCTCTGTAGCTGTGTGATATGTGACACCCATGTGGACATAGCCTCATCACGCACAGGTGCTGATTCTGGTGTTAAGGAAACAGTGGGTCTCTGACAGGTTTGTAGCTTCCTGGGCCCTGGAGCAGAGTGTGCAGAAATGTTGGTATCATTAGACAAGTAGAGGCTTAAATCTACGTCTGAATGTCTGGAGACACAGGTTTTCAGAGTGAAATTTAAAAATAAGTCGGTGGTGGCTTTGACACTGCCTCCCTGAGCTTGTGGAGACCCTGAAAGAAGGTAACGTGGGCTGTTTCATGCCCTGCAGGAGATGGATGGAGTGGGCAGGATGTGCGGGAACCCTCTGTTAGCATGGATGGGGTCTGTGATGGGCTCCTGGCTGGGATTTAAGAGACAGAACCTCTGGGCCAAACGTTGCAGCTGAGCTGGGAGCTGAGCCTGGTTTCCCTGTGAATGGGACCAACACAGAGCGGGGAATTCCCCACTCGCCAACCGACTGGGGCCTCTCAATCATAAAAGGACCAGTTGGGATTCATGGACATTCTGTGAAGGAGCCCCCAGATCACACATGGAGGGGAATTTGCCGTGAATTTTTTCTTTGCCAAAACTGTTCCCGGGACAATTTGTCAACGGGTTCTGCTTTTGTCTTGCAGGTGGTGGAAGCCCCAGGAATGACGAGGAACAACAGGGTAGGTGCCATCTGCTTTCTGCTGTGTCTGTGGCTCCCTGCCCAAAGCCCCCTGGGCTGGTGATAGTGGGCAGTGCTGACCCTCCAGACCCTCAGCCTATATGGTCCTGTGGTCAGCAGGAAACTTCTCTATATCTTTGCTAGGAATGGGAGCTTGTCACGTGGGATCCCAGGTTCCACTGTGCCCTGGAGAAAGTCCATGCTGATTGATGGATTGATTGATCATTAATCACTTATTGATTGGTGACTGATGATTGATCAATGCGGTGTGAATGTGGACCTGTTCCATTCTAATAGTGCTTCTGCTCTTGAACATGAAAATGCTGGTGATTTATCTTTCTCCTTTCTCATAATCCTTTCCCATGTAGGGAACAAGAAAATAATGATTGAAAACAATTTCCTTACAAGTTATAAAAAAAAAAAAGAAAGAAAGAAACAGGAGAGGGAGCCAGAGAAGGAGAAGGAGACAGAGGCAGAAAAGAAGGAAAGGCATGAGTAGGGCTCTGTGCCAGTAGCTTAGTAATTATGGAGAATTGTTTAAGCCCAAGAGTTGGAGGTTGCTGTGAGCTGTGATGCCACAGCACTCTACAGAGGGTGACATAATGAAACTCTGTCTCAAAAAAAGAAAAGGCCTGAGAAGAGAGAGAAAGGGGAAGATAGTAACTGGCTATTTTAGTATCTCATGCCCCTAAAATTTGCAGGCACTCTGCTCCTTAAAATCCCCGCATTTTAAGCAACTCTTTCGGCAGAGGAGAGATTTATTTGGCGAAAGATTTTAATGCCTATTTCCCATTCTTGCTGGTATCAAAACATGGACTCCTAAAATAGGTGGTGCGTGTTCACAGAAAAAGAAACATGTGTCATATTTTTATTATCTTTGGGGATGCCATTTCTGGCTTTTAAACTTTCTCTAAGGAAAGTGATAATTTGCTTTTCGGCCTCACCTACGGTGGCACGGTCATTTTGTTGTATTCCCGGCAGCTGAGAGAAGGATGGACCCCACTTCAGATACTGATTAAGTAATAGAAATGTATTGACAATTTTGATACACCTGCAGGGGGCTCTTGTGGTGGGCCAACAAGAAGCCTCGAATAGAGGGGGAGAAGCCTTTTTATACTATTATTCTGCATAGTCAAGGTGACTAGCAGGCTAGTGCAATACAGAAGCCAATCACAGCAGTTAGCACAGCTCAATATAGCTCAGGGGTCACAAAATAAAGGTACATATTGATTCATACATCACAAGATACATCACAAGTACATTACTTCATGATCGTAAGATGGGGTATGTCATAGGGGTTCACACAATTCAGGGTGGAGGTACATGTTTACTTAGGGTACATTAGCTCACGATTCAGGGGTACAAAACAAGTGTTGGGTAAATTTCCGAGAACAACTTGGGACCTCTTTATCCGGGGCTTTATTTGGAATCAACCCCTCTCTTCTCAACCCGTCCCTGCATCCTTCCTCAATTTCAGGCTGTTTCTCCACCGTTAGGAGAGGTTTCTTTTTCTAGGGTAGGGTGATTGTTCCCTACTGGTCTTAGGGAGGCAGTCAAAGGCTGGGGGCTTGGTTATTACAATTCAACAGGAAAGATAGTAAGAAAATGGCATGTTGATGTCAGGCCATCGTTGGGGGCCTTCTAATATAGAGCTGGTGTTTAATAATTCACTGTAGATGGGTGTAGAGAAAGCAGCTGTATCCCATAGAAACTCTTTCATTCCCTGGACCCTTGTAAGCCATGAGTCCACAGGAGAGCAATCCCGTAAGGGGGAGGCAGAGGCCTTAAGGCTGCCTGTTCACCGGGTGGGCCTTTTGGAGATAAGGACTCCTGTGTTCGTGCCCAGGATGGGAAAGAAACTGAATCTGTTATCTCACTGGAAACCAGTGATCAGTTTGGAGATGTTCCCCCTGGTAAAACCGGTTTCCTTTGTGGGTGTGACTTCTGGGGTTTGCTTCCAGGAATGCCATGAGGTTGGGCTTTCTTATCATGCGTGAGGCTTTGAGCCTATCTAGGATAAAGTGACCAGACATCCCACTTTTGGTGGGACAGACCCAGTTTTTAACAGTTTGTCCCACTGTGTTTTAAAAACAATCCTGATTTTTAGAAAGAATGCATGACAAGCTAGGGAACGGCAGGACAATATACGGTTTCGGCTGCTGGAAAGGTTAATGTAACTCCATTTGGGAATGAAGAGGTTAATGTAACTTCATTTGGAAACGAAAAGGCTAATGTAAACTCCCTACTTCCCTCCTGGGCAAGGTTGCCCAGGTGGACCGTGCCCTACTCCTTTGAGCCACAGGTGCTGCCCTATACATAATATTTTTTAACGTATTATGTATGTAAATTGTACTTTTGTTGAAATTTAAAAAATATCTATTACAATACTATTTTTGCATTCTATGAAAAAAATCATGTTACTCCATATAGACCAAATTTTTAATTAAGAACTCCCGCCCCCCGTCAATGGTGTCCCGCTTTACCAATGTTAAAATCTGGTCACCTTAATCTAGGAGGAAGCATGGTCGGTTTGGGAGCAGGCTCGCTCCAAGGCGGCTTTCCTAGGCTTCTGCTTCTTCCCCTGGGTGGGGTGTGGGCTGCTGGCACATTGCTGAAACTTCTCTGGAACCCTTACAAGTACTTATGCCAGGCTGGCACAAAGAGGTGATTTGCAAAGGCGGCTTCTGGGGGAATAGCCATATAACTCAGCCAGGCGAGGGCTGCACTGTGGTCCTCTGAGACCCCAGGGCCAGGCGTCAGGAATGGAAGGAGAGCCTTCCTGTCTATGCCTGTGCAATTTTGATCTCTGATGGTTCAAAGGGAATTTCCAAGATCCCTCAAATTCACATCTCATCATAAGAATTCTTGTTGGAATGACTTTTTAGAAAAATACACAGATTTAAAGTGTTTGAGTGGAAGCCCGCAACCTCAGGGGAGTGTCTTAGTGGTACAGAACACTGTGCTGGTATAAAAGTGGACTAACCCTGATGGAACAGGACTCTATTATCTTCAACTCTAGGCTGGGCTGTCTGCTTCCCAGTGACTTTACACCCTGTCTTTTCATCTCTCTCCCTCTTTCTTTGTTTCTGCCTTGCTTCTGTTAACTTGCTACCTCTGTGTGTCTGCGCAGCCCAGCACAAGATGGGAGGGTTTCCATTATTTTTCATTCAAAATGTGCAATTTGCAAGCCTTTCCCGCAGAAAACAGCGGGCACAGGGATCTCGTATTTCTCCACGACCTTGGTGGTCTCACACCTACTGTGCATGTCCACCACCTGTCCTGCTGCGTCTCCTGCACACCACAGGTGTCTCAGTGTCCGTGTCCTGTGTCTCTTCCCACAGCCGACTCCCCCGGTGTGATCTCTGGAATCGTGGGGGCCGTGGTGGTGGCCGTGGCTGGAGCCATTTCCAGCTTCATCGCTTACCAGAAGAAGAAGCTGTGCTTCAAAGAGAACAACGGTAAGGGTTCTTCCTGTGGGTGTTGTTCCCGTGCAAACTGTGCTTCATTTAAAAGGCAAAAACAAAACTCAAGCTGGCTCCAAACATGCGCACAATGGCTGACGGTTCATAAAATCGCTAAGACTCTGCAGTCGGAGCTTCTGGCTTCAATCCTGGCGCTGCTTTGCCTTGTGTGTAGCCCTGTAAACATTGGCTGGTGACTCACTGCCCCAGAGCTCGGGTGTCCCATCTAGAATCTGAGAAAGGGATGGTGCAGACACAGAATTACTGTGAGGATCAGAGGCTGCTGTGTGGGGACAGCCTTGAGTAGTTTCCCAGCAGAGAGTATAAGAGTGTAAGATGCACCCAAATGCAAGGATTCCATCACCTTCATTTATAACCTCCGCCACCTACTTCGTCTACTTCCTCATAAGGACGAGAGTCTGACAGAGCCATGCAGCAGGGGGCGCTGTGTTGTTTTCTTGGGAGGAGGGTTAAAATAAAAACCCAACATGTGGTTCTAGCACATGTGGTGCTAGAACTGGATTCCCACAGGTGCCTAGGCACCACGGAAGGTTCTCAGATGGGATATAACATGGAAAGGGGGATCAGGAGAATAGCAAACTCATCACCGCAAATATCCAAGCTCTGCCATCTGGCTCTTGGGGACCTAGATACTCACAGGTCCCTAAATTATTTATGATTTGCCCTGAAGTCAGTAAGCCCTGCTCTTTTGAACACAGCTAACACTCATGCCCCTAAGGACTGTCCTGCAGGGCTTCCCTCCTCTCTCCCATGAGCAGCTGGCGTGGGTTATGGGGATCCCACTGAGCCTGGCCTTGGAGGAGCCTCCCTGGGTGTGTGAATGTGTCACTCACCTGTGACCTTATGTCCTTCTTCATACTTGATCCCTGACCTCACCCGCCCAAAGTGTTACTTTTCTAAAGATTTTGGGGATTTTCCCGGAAGATTTAACTAAATGCTGATGGAGACCCAATTAGAACACAAGGGTGGTGTTGACTGTAAATCTCTCATCATCCCAGAATTTGACATCAGCAAACATTATTTATTTATAGCTTGAAAATGAGAGTCTGAAATAGCTTTTGATTCCAGAGATCTAAAATAGGCTGCTGGTGTTTACTGCTGGGCTTTTGCGGCACACGGAGCAAGGCTGGATGCCCGTTGCCTCTCACTTCTCAAGCACAGTTCTGTGTCTCTGACCTGGTGGATGCTCAGGAAATGGCTTTTGGTTAATCAAATGGTCAGTCTTAAGTGCTGCCCAATGGAGAGATGACCACATTCAAGAAATGCTGATAGAAGACCCACAGTTAGAACCAAGTAGGAAAAAAAACTAACACAACACACCTCTTTACGTTCCATTTTTAATTTCTCCGGCACTGTTTAACTCAGAGCATGGCAGAGAAATTTGTCAGGAAAGGATGCATAATATTTTAGATATTTTATTTGAAACTTTCTGGCTCTTTTCAGAATCCTAGACAATGTTGAATGCTCTCAGCCAAGTGATTTTTCTGAACATCTTTGGATCCATCTGAATTGGATTCTGGGGTTGCAAAGTGTTTCTGTCCTCTCGGGCGTGGGAGTTATGAACCTGTGGCAGCTTATGGTGACGTTTGATATTAATATCCCAAGACAAATTAACTTGGGAGAGCCCCCAAGATGCTCCACAGACTTGACTTGGTCAAATATTTGGAAATAGAATTGGGAAGAGGACAAATTGTTTTCTGTTCTTTTCTCTCCTGAGCCTTGGGTGTTGGTCTGTGGTTGAAACATTTTCTAAATTCATCGCCGGAGGTGGGCAGGCATGAAAAATAGAAGCTGTCACTCACAGCAAGTGTTTCCTCAGATTTTTATTTTCAAAAACGAAAAGCATCCTTTCTGAAAAGTTGGCTCCGGGAAGCTTAGGATTCAACTTGTATTATGGAAAATACTTTTTATGAGCTTTTATTCTTCTGACGCCAAATTAACAACAGGTGCCACTATAAGTGTTGGTGTCCTTTCTCTTATTCAGGCAATCATTATCTTGATGTGTAAATGCATCATACAAAAAAAGGCCAAACAACTAAAATAAAATGAGGAAGCCATCAAGACAGAAATGGCTGGCAATTCAGATTTCCATATGTAGGGATTTTTGTCTCCAGCCATATAAATGCCGAATGTTAACCCAGAAAGAAAAATCAGGTGTTGTTCTAAAAACACCAAAGACCCAGGTCTTTTAAAAGAATATTGGTCTGACTACTCTCACACGCATTTTGGTTTTTAAACCTGGATTATGAAATGAGTTTAACGGTTTACGCGGTTTCATGAGCAGTGATGGAACAGATGAGCTGTATCTCAGGATGTGGGAGCATAAAGATGTCAGAACAGGGTTCCCGTACGGGTTTGATTTCTGGCATGGTGATTTTAAGATGTGCCAACACTTGGCTCAGCGCCTGTAGCACAGTGGTTACGGCTCCAAGCCACGTACACTGAAGCTGGCGGGTTCAAACCCGGCCTGGGCCAGCTAAATAACAATGACAACTGCAACAAAAAATAGCCAGGCATTGTGGCGGGCGCCTGTAGTCCCAGCTACTTGGGAGGCTGAGGCAAGAGAACTACTTGAGACCAATAGTTTGAGGTTGCTGTGAGCTGTGACACCACAGCTCTCGACTGAGGGGGACAAAGTGAGACTCTGTCTCAAAAAAAAAAAAAGATGAGCTAACGGTGGTGTTGTTGAGCTTGGAGATTTCCTGAAAAGGATGTGTGTGTGGCTAGTCACAGCCCTTGAAGAAACCATGCATAGTTTGAGGGAAACGTTTATTCTGCAAGAACAGCCATGCAGGTTTGACAATTAAGTTTGCAAACTCATCCTAAAGAAAGCGGTAAATGGCTCATTGCTGAATATCACTATGGCCACGTTTGAGATGCTCCCCTGGGGAAGATACGCAGTGATGTGACCCCCTAGTCCATCCTTCAAAGCCATTTTGGGACTCTTTTCCCGGAATGACTATCAGAGCTGTCCCCGTATGAGCTCTGAGGATTAAGTTTGAGAACTTATCTTATCCACTCAAAGCAATGCCTTTGGCCATCTGCTGACCGTTGTGATATTCAATAGTGAGTATGTAGCAGTTCTTCTAGGATGTGTTCGAAAGATTAATGGTGTGGTATACATATTGAGACAGGGGAATTTTCCGTAACCAGGTTGTTGCGTTGAGACTTGTGGTGTCTGGTGAATTTGCACCATTAGTCTGGGGCAGGACAGAGTCTTCCCAAGAAAAAAGTGGCTTCATCCAATGCTGTGCGTCTTGCTGTGAATTTTCCGAAAGCTTTCAGGGTTCTGTTCTGAGCAGACACCCATGTGCTCCTGCGGCCCCCAGCACCTCACGGCTCTGTCTCTGCTTCTGCGGGGTGGGGAGACGGGGGACACTTTGTGGCACCTGCCTCTTATTAATTTTCATCCCCCTGATCCATAGTGGCCTGTCCAAGCTGCTTCTTCTGTGAGCTCACGGGCTGCTTCTTTGCCTGTGTGTATGTGTGTGTGTGCACCTGTGTGTCTCAGCTTCCAGGAACTGGATCAGGCCACGGACCAGGTGGAGCCCAGCTTTGGGTTGTTGGCTCTTGGTGTTAACAACACTCTGACCCTCCATGTGCGGTGGCGGGTCCTTCTCCCTCTGGGACCACGCCTGGCTGGTTACCAGCTCCTGGTCTGAAAGTACGTTCCAGGAGGCTTCAGGTGGCTGGCTCAGGCTGTCTTCCTCTTTCCCTCTTTCCTAACCTCCTTCTCACCCTCCCTCCTTCATGCCCACCTTCCCCCTGCTTCCTTCCTCTCCCATCTTCCTTCCTTCCTTCCTCCCTCCCTCCCTCTGTCCCTCTTTCTGTCCTTCTGTCCGTCCATTCTTTCTTCTTTCCTTCCTTTCTTTCCTCCCTCCCTTCCTCCTTCTTTTTCCTTCCTTCCTCCCTGTATTTCCTCCCCCCTCTTCCCTACTTCCCTCTTTCTCCTTCCTTCCTTCCTCTCTACTTCCTTGCTCCTTCCTTCCCTTTCTCCCTCCCTCCTTCCTCCATACCTTCCTTCCTGCCCTCTCTCCCTATTTCTCTCTCCTTCCTTCCTTCCCTCTCTACTTCCTTTCTCCTTCCTTCCCTACTTCCTTCCCTCCTTCTCTCCATCCCTCCTTTCCGCTTCCCTTCCCTCCCTTCTTCCCTTTCTCCTTCCCTTCCTCCCTCCTTTTCTTCTTTCTTCTCTCCCACCCTCCCACCCTCTTCAAAAACAGTCCCCACATATAACCCACCGTCTGTGCCCTGACCAAGCCATCCAAACCCCTCTTGCTATCACCAGGGGCCCCACCACACCACCAAAATGGAACAGTCACAACTTTAAATTTTTATTAAAAATTTTTTTTTTATCTTTTTTTTAAAACAACCCAATAACAATCACTGAAAATAAAAGGCTGAGCCCAGAAACCCCTGAAATCCAGGA
>CAUYQV010015038.1:0-24982 GCA_963574575.1 Galagoides demidoff | reverse complement strand
GCCTGGCCATTTTTTTTTTTGGTCGTAGCCATCATTGTTGTTTGGTGGGCCTGGGCTGGGGATTCGAACCCGCCACCTTAGGTGTACGTGGCTGGTGCCTTAGCCGATTGAGCCACAGGCGCCGAGCCGTCTTTGTTTTTTTTATTATTATTGTTATTGTTATTAAAATGGTTTTAGCAGTACAACTTTACAAAACACCATGAGAGGCAAAACTAGACTCAGAGTTCACTTATCTTTTAAAAAGTAGCTTTATTGAGATGTCATTCACAGACTACACACACAATTCACCTATTTAAAGCATACAATTAAATGATTTTTGGTACATTTGTTACAGCCTTACCAAGTCATTGCCCCATTGCTGGAGAGGAAGCCAGTACACTGAGACAGGTGGGTTACTGTAGAGATGAAGTTTAATGTGACAGGTGCCATGTGAGGACATGCAAGGAAGTTCTCAAATCTGCCCACCGAGAATTTGGGAGAAAGGGTATTTATTTATTTGCAGGTTTTGGCCAGGGCTGGGTTTGAACCCGCCATCTCCAGTATATGGGGCCAGAACCCTACTCCTTCAGCCACAGGCACCACTATCTTTAAAAATAGTTCAGTGACCAAAGAATCTTACCCACTAGGCAAATGGGCCTGCTGATTGCCTGGGTTAAGAGCAGAACCATACAGGTGTAGAAATTGTCTTTTTGTGCTGAATCAGTTCCTAGGAAAAAAAGGATAATGCAATCAGGAACTGAACCTTATACCGACCTTTTAGCTCTATTGAAAACTTCAGTTGATAAAGCTGTTGCCCAGCCAGAGGTCAGAGACATGCTTTTTGAAACCTAAGCATTTGAGAGTGCTAACTCTGAGTGTCAAAATGCTTTATGTCCTCTGAGAGCACAAAATGCTCCCTTAGAGGAATATATATGGGCATGTGCTGATATAGAAACGGAATCCTACAAGGCTAATCTGCTTGCTACTGCTTTAAAAGAAGGGTCTAAACCAAACCATGTCAAATGCCATAATTGTGGAAAGTTCCTACAACCTATTTTCTATAAAAAACCTTATATGTCAGAATGGAAACCTGGTTATGTGCTACATTGGGGCCGAGGTTTTGCTTATATCATTATGGAACAAGAAAAGCAGTGGCTACCAGCCCAGTGGATTAAGCCTTGACATGAGCAGGAAACCTTGCCAGCACTTTAATGAATCTGCCTTCACTAACCTTTCTATTGATGTATTAAGGACCCTAATTTCTTGGGGCTGGGGAATTTCATAATAAAGAAACCCTGGATCAACCTCCTCTGTAGGACCTCTAACTGTATCACCATCCATCATCAGCAGGAAGCAGTTAAGAGTGGTCAGCCAGCGTCCCTCTTCCCTATTCAGCAGTTAGAGCTTCTTTGTGGGGAGGGAATACTGATATAGGGTTTTATTATTCTGGGCTGAATAGGAAGCCCCAGGTAAGCTCAGAACGCATCCTCTGGGCTTTAGTGAGGTCATGGACAACAGAGATCTCGAACAACAGAGACCTCGAACAGCAGGCTTCTTGGTAATGGTTGCACTGGTATTGGCTAAGGTAAGAGAATTTTGCTTGTTGGGCTTGTTTCTGTTTCACTTGAGCACCTAACATTCTGTGCTTGTTGCTTATTCATTTGAAATGGGTGCAATGGACAGATAACCTAGGCTGTTGGTTAATACTTCCTACGGAAGTGTCATTGACCCTATGGGTCAGCCAGAGGCACGTAGTTGGGCGGTGATTAGTACAAAGTGGGCATGTCTCCCCCTATGCCTAGTCTGGCTAGGTAACACAATCACAAAAACTGGAATTCCTTCAAAACCTGGGTGAGTTCTGCTGGTGTAATTTTGTTAACTCATGTGCCCAAAGCTAGCTAGCCAGCTCACTGGCTTGCTTTCCTTTCTCTCTCTCTCCCCCCCCTCTCTCTTTCTCTCTCTCTCTCTCCACCTCCCTCTCTTTCTCTCTGTCTTTCCTTCTTTCCTTCTCTTCTTCCTTTTTTGGTTTATAAAGTCAAGCTTCAAAGCTTAGAGGAGCAGGTGCAGAGTCAATGGCAGAGGAATCACCAGGTGCATAGAGTTCTTCCTGACTCAGACAGAAAGGACCTTGGGCCCAGAGATGGGCGGGGCGGGGGGTGCAGCTTCCCAGGCCACACTGAAGTCAGAGGTGGAAAAGAAGGAATTGCATTCCTGCACACATGGATGCAGTGTGTGAATTTTGAGACCGTGTTCCTTATTTCCCATCCCCAACTAGTGAATGTCACTGTAAATGACATTCAGTGGGGCACAGAATCTAAGTATGAAGAAGCTTGGCCACAGGAGCCAGGAAGGGGAGAGCGGGGAGTTTCCAGGCTGAAGGCCCCATGTCAGGATCCTACTGCCAGAGGGACTTGGCACCTGAACAGGGCCTCACCGTGGGCCAGGGCCTTCTCTTCTGCATCCCACGTGGCTAACTGCCTTTGAAACAGAGCTGTCTGGCAGGGTTCAGGCTACAGGGTGCTCACTGGCCACTCTGCCATATCCAGTGGAGAGTCATCTGGACAGGCCCCAGTGCAAGGGCTGCAGAACCCTTCACTGTGCAGACAGAGACATAGCAAGAGCCTTTATGGGGGCAAGTAAGTCTCGGAGGGGCTGTGAGAGCAATGTCTTAGGGACAGGCGTGGGACGCAGGCAGCACAGAGCAGGGGAGGAGTAACAACTCCAACCCCTGCATGTACTGGACTCTACCTGCTGCTGGTCCCATAAATCCCACCACAGCCCAAGGAGGTGGCTCTGGTTATCCTGATACGCAAATCACCCCAAGCAAAACTGGGAGCTTGTCATGGTACCTTCTGGGCACTGTAGCAAAATCTGGGTGGCTTACAAACAACAGAATGTATTGCTACAGCTCTGAAGGCTGGAAGGTCAAGGTGAAGGCCTCGGAAGATTCAGTGTCAGGCTAGGGCTGCTCCCAGCTTCCTCTGTCCTCATCTGGTGGAAGGGAGAATGGGGTGCTCTGGGGCCTAATCTGCTATAAGGGCACTAATCCCCTCCCTCATAAGCTAATCACCTCCCAAAGGCCCCACCGGCTGATCTCCTAATTCCATACTCTGGGAGTTTAACATATATATTGGGGTGGAGGACAGAGCATTCAGCCCACAGCAGAGTTAAACCCAAACACGCCCCACTCCAATGTTTATACTTCCCTGTAAAATAAAATGCAGGTGCAGTGGGCCAAAAGCAGCAGACTGAGCAAACATTCCCAGGAACCATGAGGTTATATAAAATACATGTCATGGTCTTTTAACTGCTCCCACTAACTTAAGAGCCCTTGCCTCCAAACCTAACTGTGACTCCCTAGAGGATCACACAGAAACCATTTTTGTTCTTTTTTTTATTATTATTTTGGAACTGATTTAGTGTTTAAAAATATTACATCTTCAACAGTCCATCTCATTACCATAACTTTGAGAATACCTGAATTTTTAAAAATTTTCACATTAATAGGAGGGTACAAATGTTTAGGTTACACTGTTTTTATTTCTAAGGTAAAGTTCAAGTTATAGAACTTTCACCCGGGGGCATGCCAAACACCCTCATATTGTGCACATTAGTTGAGATCCCTCCAATCACTCTCCCTCTTCCCCGCTTCCCTCTCCTTCTCATTACATCCCCCCCGCCCGCCTTCTCTCTCCGCCCCTTGATAGACTATCCTTGGGTTTTTCTTTCACCTGGATGTGTAGTTGTTTATATATTGGTTTTATATTAGTACTGAGTACATTGGATATTTGCTTTTCCACTCTTGATACTTTATTAAAAATGTGTTTCAACTCCATCCAAGCAAACACAAAAGATGTAAATTACCTATATTTTCTTTTCTTTTTTTTTTTTTTTTTTTTTTGAGACAGAGTCTCAAGCTGTCACTCTGGGTAGAGTGCTGTGGTGTCACAGATCACAGCAACCTCAAATTCCTGGGCCCAAGAGATTCTCTTGCCTCAGCCTCCCAAGTAGCTGGGACTACAAGTGCCTGCCATAACACCCAGCTATTTTTTGGCCCAGGTTGGATTTGAACTTGCCAGCTCCGGTGTATGGGCTGGTGTCCTAGCTGCTTAAGGTACAGGTGCCAAGCCAAATTCTCTATCTTTTCTTTCCTTTTTTTTTTTTTTAAATTAAATCATAGCTGTGTACATTAATGTAATCACAGGGTACAGTGTGGTGTTTTCATATACAATTTGAAATATTCTCATCAAACTGGTTAACGTAGCCTTCATGTCATTTTCTTAGTTATTAAGACATTCATACTCTGCTTTTAGAAAGATTCACTTGTACCCTTGTAAGATAAGCCATAGAGGTGACCCCACCAATCACCCTCCCTGCACCCATCCACCCCTCTCCCCTTCCCTCCACCTCCCACCTCCCCATATTCTAAAGCTAAAATTAGGTTATATCTTTCCTATGAAAGCTATAAATTAGTTTCAAAATAGGGCTGTGTATATTGGATACTTTTTCTTCCCTTCTTGAGATACTTTACTAAGAAGAACATTTTCCAGCTCCATCCATGTAAACACGAAGGAGGTAAAGTCTCCATCTTCTCTATCTTTTCATATGGCTGAATAGTACTTCATGGTATATTTATACCACAATTTATTAACCCATTCATGAGTTGATGGGCGCTTGAGTTCACATCTTGGCAATTGTGAATTGAACTGCAGTAAACATTTCAATACAAATGTCCTTGTGGTAAAATAATTTTTTTTCTTCTGGGTAGATACCTAGTAATGGGATTGCAAGAACAAACAGAAGATCCACTTTTTTTTTTTTAAATGCTCCATGCTTTTTCCATAGAGGTTATATTAGTTTGCAATCCCACTAGCAGTTTAAAACTGTTCCCTTCTCTCCACATTCACGCCAGCATCCTCAGATGTAGGCTTTTTTGAGGTGAGCTAATCTCACAGTGTTTGGTGAGATCTCAGAGGGGTTTTGATTTGCATTTCTCTGATGACTAGGGATGATGAGCATTTCCTCATGTGTTGTTGGCCATACGTCTGTCATTTCCAAAGAAGTTTCTATTCAAATCTCTTGCCCTCTTATGTTTGCTATTTTATTATTGATTTGTTTGAGTACTCTGTAGATTCTAACTATCAGCCCTTTATCAAATTCATGGCAGGCAAATATCTTCTCCCATTGGAAACCATGGTTAAGTGCTTCATGTGGTGGATAGTACTCTCATTAATTGCCCCATTCTCTGAACATCCTTCATTTTTTCTCAAGTGTGAGATCTTATCTGTAGGGTCTTGCATAGCATAATATGACATCTAGAGAGGAGAGGCACATGTGTGTGAGAGAAGGAGTGGATGTCTCTCTGAGTTCGCCTGTCTCGGGGGTCAGGTTGGACGAAATCCAGCCCCACATCTGCTTTTGTAAATAAAGTTTTACTGTGACATAGCCACACCTATTCATGTGTGCAGCATCTCTGGCTGGCTGCCTTGGCACCACAGTAGTGAGACTGAGCCCCTGCAGCACAGACCTTGTGGCTCACATAGCAGGAAGTCTTCACTCTCTGGCTAGCCCTGCTCTAAGTCAAATAGGATTGCTGGTTCTTGGTTTCCCACTGCTCTGCCTTAAGAAGCAGGCCTCCCTCTCACCTCAGGTTCTCCAGTGCCCCATGCACAGGAGCTGCCTCCGGGTCTGCAGTTTGCCATCAGGGTGTGTCCCCTTTAGTCTAACAAGGAGGTGCCCAGGAAACAGGTGGAGGCCAGGGCAGCTCAGCCCTGGGGCCCACTTCCCTGCTGACTGGCACACACAGCTCATTCCTTCACATCCATTTCCATACACTGCCCACTCCAAGCCAGCTGGCCAGGGAGCAGCCATGCCTCACCTCTACCAGGCCCCAGGGCCCCAGGTGCACCCAGTCCCCAAGGATGCCCGAACTATCCACTCTTCAGGCCAGAGCTTCGAGCAGCTGAGGGAGGCATGCCTGGAGAGAGGCGCCCTGTTTGAGGACACAGACTTCCCGGCCAACAACTCTTCCCTGTTCTACAGTGAAAGGCCCCAGGTCCCCTTCATATGGAAACGTCCAGGGGTGAGTGGGGCAAGTGGGGGCGGACAGATGATGCTGAGGGCAGCACTCGCCTGGGGGGACAGGACATGGAAAGAGGGGCTGGGTGGGGGCAGCCCTGGGTATACTGGGATGTACCTCAACCCACCCAGGGCATGTTATCTGAACCCTGCAGTAGGGCAGGAAATGATGTACTGGCCTGGAATGCTCTGGGGTAGGTGCCTAAGTGTCTGGGTACACCTCTCTCCCCTGCCCAGAGTTCCTGACTTCCACCAAACCCAGAGATCTGGAGCCAGAAAGGCTCTTATCAGTGGGCAGTGAACAGGAGTGGAAAGCTTTATGCAAAAGATACGTCTTGGTTCAGAGAGTTCCCTGTCCCTGTGTGTGGGAACCTGAGATCACATTCGTGAGTGCTCTGTAGCTCTGGTAGAGCTGAGGATGCTGGCTGTGGGTGGATATTTGGCTTAGCCAGTTCTCAGCAGTCTGGATGTCATGGGTCCCAAGAGTTGCCAGCTGGTGCCAGGGACACTATATCAATATTTGTATTGCTGGATTAGTCAGGGCTCCACCTCTAATCCGGTGCTGGCTCCTAGTCCCTCTGGGTGGGTATCGGCCTGGGAGTGGCGCCTGTGGGGACAGGTGGCTTATGAGCTAGGAGGAGCAGTGCAGAGGGTGCTGCAGCCCCCAGAGAGACCTGAGTTCTGGGGTCACCCTGCTACTAATTTGTCTTATGATCACAGTCACATCACCTAACTTCCCTGATCCTCAGTCTCCTAAGCTATAAAATGGGAACCATAATGACTAATGTAGGTCAATGTGCGGTGCACAGAAGCTTTTCAGTGAATGACAGCTGAGGTCATTATTATTATTACAGTTATGATCATCACCATCATCATTATTAAATCTGAATCCCATCTTACTTATTAGTAGCAAAGGATTCACCACAGCTACCTCCTCTCTATCTCTAAACAATAAAGTAGTGCTGTTGTCTTAAATATATGACATGTTCATTTTAAAAATGCACATACACAAAACCTCTGGGCTCTGCAAGGACAGAGCCCCAGTGAGCATGAACTGTTATTTATGAAGTGGAAAGGTCTTTGCTGCTATTTCCTGTTCTAGGCAGTGTGGAGTGTATGTACATGTGTGTGCATACACTTTGGGGCAGGTATTTGATTTTGTGTGGCTGGGCTGTATGCATGCGTGCACGTGTGTGGCTTCACGAACAGGCACACAGTGGCCTGGGGCTTTATCTCACAGAAGGATACACTTCAAGTCCCAGAGAGGTGCCTTATGAGTGGGGAAAATGGCAGTGAGCACCCAGTTGCCAGGCAGAGCTGAGGTGAAGACTCCTGGGCACATTTCTCAGATAATCCAGAGCTCCTCTGCAGCAGGTTTAGGGTTCTGTGCTGGCAGCAGTGCAGGGTCAAGGCAAGGCCCCCAGATCATGGGGGGCACTTGATTGGCAGGATCAATTGCTCTGCTAAGTAAGCAAAATAATATTTCCAAAATTAAAAAAGCAAAATAATGACCTCTGAAGGGCACTGCCCATACCCCGTAGGTCTTCCTGGGTTTATTGCCAGCCCTTGCCCATGAACAAGTGGGCACATGAACAGCTGCCCCAGGCTGCAGACTGTGGCTGCATTTTTAACTGAGATTTCCCCGTAGTTGCAGTCAGGAGCCCTGGAAGAGGAGTTCCAAAGAAGCTGATTGCCTTGGCCCCAGGTCGGCAAAGCCCCTGGCCACTTGCAGCTTTTTTTGTTTACCCAGGTGCTGTGCAATTAACGTTTTCTTTCTTTCTTTTTTTTTTTGGTAAAGACAGAGTCTCACTTTATCACCCTCACTAGAGAGCCCTGGTGTCACACAGCTCACAGCAATCTCCAACTCCTGGGCTTAGGCAATTCTCTTGTCTCAGCCTCCCAAGTAGGTGGGACTACAGGTGCCTGCCACAATGCCGGGCTATTTTTTTGTTGCAATTTGGAGGGGCCAGGTTTGAACCCGCCAGCCTCGGTATATGGGGCCAGCGCCCTACCCACTGAGCAGAGGCATCACCACAATTAACATTTTCTATAGGGACTTAATAAGAAAAGGCTAGAGCACCTGCGTAGGGAGCCAGGTTAGTGAGCTCAGTGCCTCTTATTTTAAATGGAAGTTGGCTGGGTCTACAGAACTGGATATAGCAAAGTGCACCTTTCTGTGCAGGTTCAGCAAGCAAACAGCCAGGACTCGGGGGCTCCTAGCCCATAGCCAGGGAGGCTCCTTGGGCCTGAGTCTGCTCTTGCTCAGGGTCCTAACCTGTGCTTGTGGTCCTTCCTCTCCAACCCTCCCCTGCCAAGGTCACCCCACTCTTCCTGGGAATCGCCCATGACCTCTCCCAGCCAATAGTGGGGCTCCACCCCTGGAAGCCTGCCCAGCGAGGTCCTCCCTCTCCTGCTTAGTCAGTGCCTGGCTTGGGGACGGTGCCATGTGCCTGTGAGGAGACACAGGAGCCATGACCTAGCAAATTCCATTCTGTGCCTGGGGTTCAGGAAAACAGAGTGAGAGTCACCACTAATGAGCGTCAGGGACTCATGGAGAATGCCGGGCAGTTTCCACACTGAGGGCTGCCAAATCTCCTTAACTTGCCATAATTGTTGTGATCCATTGGTGATGTCTGCCCCAGACACAAGACGTTGACCTGGGAATGCAGATGCTGTGGGTCAGCTGCTCCAGGCCTGTTATTGAGAGCTGGTGCTAGACATAGTGGATATAATTCTTGTGCTAGAAGAATAGCCAATCCACTCAGAATGAAATAAAATAAATGAATGAGAAACAGACATGCTGCACGCAGCTGCAGCTGCTGACAGGTCTCCCCTGAAGCCGCTACTCCTGGCCTCCAGGGTGGCCTTCCTGTCCTTCCCCTCTCTCCAGGTACCTTTGAGTAACTCCCTCTTCCAATAGGAAAAACTCAATACCAGAACACTCTGCCCAGGCTATAAACGCCTAGGAAGATTGCTGCATGGAGGAACTCAACACACTTATTCATTCTTGAATTTTCCCTCAACTATCTTCCATCTTTTCCAACGTGGTAGAGAGAATAAAAGGAAAAAAGCAGCAAAAAAGAAATTGAGTGCCCCAGAATCACGTGAACCCTGGAAGTTTAAACTTTGAATTATAGTTTATTTGCACTTATTAAAGCAGATTCAAAGAGGTTGGGCTGGGCTAGGCTGGGGGTGGACATGGAGCTGCTTCTGGAGTGCAGGGGCTGGCAGGGTGATCATGGCACTGCCCGCCCCCTCCAGAAGGTCCTCGTGGCCCGGGTGCCATCTGCACCTAAAAGTGCATGTCTCAGCAGGCTGGTGGGACCACAGGTGGGGCAGCCCTGTCCCCAGCACCACCTTCTTGTCAAACACAGCTGTGCCTGGGGGGAGGGCGGACGAGTGCAAAGCCAGGGCACATTGTAGGATGGTAGGGCCCAGGCTTGCCCTCAAGGGACCCCAGGGCAGGCAAGGAGCACACTGAGGTGGTGACTTGGGGAATGGGGGAGAAGACGGGGGTCCAGGGAGGGTCACAGACTCAGTGTGGAGAGAAAGTGAGGTCACTGCTAGTGGTCATACAGGGGGCTGTGCAGGGTGTAGAGAAAAAGGAAGGGTGTGCCAGGTGAGGGACCACAGCCTGACGGGGAGATAGACAGCCACCATGCACCCACCCACAGTTGTACACAGCTACCCCTTCCCACGCACGTCACAGACACCCACCCCCACACCTACCCCTGAGACTGGCACACATGTGTACTGACTCACAGAAACCCACCCGGAGGGCAGCCACACAGCCAGGCACCTCCCCGGGTTATACCTGTGACTAACCCGGGTCTATGTGGTGAGGATTTCAGAGTTTTCTCCCTTTATATTTTTGTCCTAGTTGGATGCAATTTGATAAAGTCTCCTGCAAGATGGTGGGTAAGAGGCAGTGGCAGCTGCAGTCACAGCTGGCATAGCTGGTGCAGGGCCAGGCCAGCAGGAGGCTTGGGAAGGGGAGGGGGCAGGAAGGACAGTGAGGCGGCAGTATTTGCACACACAGCCTGGCCCATCCCCAGGAGCTGGTGTGGCCTGCCACAGGAATAAGAATGCTGGCAGTGGGGCACTGCTTCTCAGGGCGAGTCGCCTGGTGGGTGCTGGGCAATCAAGACAGGGAGGGCTTTGGGTCCTCTTGGTGTTGATATTGGGGCAGAGGCTTCAACAGGCATTCTGAAGCGTCCAAGCTGGGGTAGCGGAAGACACAGCCCTGAGGCATTAAATGGGCTGCTCAGAGTCTCCCTGCTGAGCAGGGCCAACTACTGCCAAGACTCTGAGGCCAAAACACACTTTCCGTGTCTGTCTCACGGTATATGTGAATGTCTCATATACCCTCAGGTTTGCCGTGTCTGTCTCTCCCAATCCACCTGCTGGCTGAGGCTGAGGGTGAACCACAGTGTGTCGGGTTGAAAGTTGGCAGAGGGCCCACACTGGCAAGCCAGGAGATGGCACCAAGGAGCCACCTCCCCACCCTCACTGCCTTTGCTGACATGTGAGGGACTCCAAGGCCACCTGGACTGAGGATGGGAATACATGGGGGACGTCCTACCTCTGCCAGGCCTGGGTGCCTCCAAGGGCACAGTGCTCTGAGACACTTGCCCAGCTCAACTTACTTGGGTGCTTTAAGGACCAATGTATCCACGAGCCCTCTCCATGCGGGGACTCTGGGCATCTGCCTCTCCACCCAGCTGCCACATCCTGTTATAGACAGCATTATTGTCTAGCAAGTCGGTTGTTTGTCCTGGGGCCCTGGCCTTCTGAGAAATCTCTGTCCTCCTCTGATTGTTTGGAACACAGGACAGAGAGTGGAGGTCTCTCTGGAGAGGTCCCTGCATGGGATCAGCCCAGTTACTGCCTGGGATGCTCCACCTCCAGCCTGGGCCCCTCTATGGTCTTGGTGTCTAGAAACAGGTGGGAACAACCCAGACTGACCTGCGCCCCACCCAGTTGAAACAGTGGAGCATTTGCTATGCCCAGAACTTAGGTTAGTGCCACACAAGTCGCTGTTCCCTCCGGCTCTTCCTTTGTTTGGGTCTCTACTCACCATCCACTCTCCCCAGAGTGGCCTCCCACTCTGACCACTCCACCTACAGCAGCCTGCCTGTCCTGGCACCTGCCACCCCAGGCTTTCTGATCTGGGTCATGGCCTATTTTCCCTACCACATGGTGTCCACGGTGGCTGCATGGGGCAGGGACTTCCAGTCTCTACCTTGCTGTAGTCCAGTATCCAGGATAGAGTCTAGCATCTCAGAAAAATGGGAAAAATGTATGAATTGTACAGAGCTACTTTCTAACCTTTGTGTTTTATACATATCCTTCCATATTATACTTGCATATATTAATACATATTAACACACATGATTTTGTGTGATATACAATAAATATATTAGTATACAATGCAAAACCATGTAAGAGGTGTGTACATATCTCCTTCTGCATATTCAGGGGTCCTCAAACTACGGCTCACGGGCCACATCTGGCCCACTGGGGTGTTTTGGCCACTGCTGCCTGGCCTGCTTAGCAGCCAACTCATTCTGGGGCCCGCAGTCCAGCCCTCCAACAGTCTGAGGGACAGTGAACCAGCCCCCTGTTTAAAAAGTTTGAGAACCCCTGGATCATACAATTTTACCAAAAGGTGTTTCTAAAAGAAGAAAGAAGCTGGGGTGGTGGGGAGTGGGGTTTATGTGTAACCCAAGGCCCCAGGCTGTGTTATGGGCATTCTCACCTCATTTTAAGATAAGGAGATTAGAGCCCACAGAAGTTACAAAGCTCACAGGTGAGAGAGCCAGGTTCTGAATACTCAGTCTGACGCCAAGCCTGGTGCTTGAGTGAAGACAGGAATTGTTCATGCATGGCCACTGACCCCTTTTGCAATCACGCGTGGTGTGAATCCTGTGGCCAGAAGACCATGCTCTGGGCTGGTTGGGAGGCAGACCCTATTCCTGAGAATGGGATTTACTGGAGAGGAGTCCAGGTTTGTCCAGGCACAGAGCCCAGGCCCTTCAACTCCATGTGGCAAGGAAGCCTAACAAATGTGGGGAGGACTTCGTCTCTGTAGGAAAGAGCAGACCCAGAGCCCCTTCCCCCTTCTGGCTAACAGTATGGCACGCCTTGCTCTAATCACCCTCCTGTTCCCCCAGGAAATTGTAGAAAACCCAGAATTCATTCTTGGAGGGGCCACCAGGACTGATATCTGCCAAGGGGATCTGGGTGAGTATGAGAGGACAGAGTATGGCCAGAGGGACGTTGGGGCTGGCAGGATGGGGCAGCTATGGCAGCACAGGGTTCTGAGAACCTGCAGAGCACAGGGGTTGGGGAGACTGCACTGCTACCACCCATGCCTCCTCCCCTCTCCCCAGCTGGCTTCCGCCCCCTCTGAAGGAAGCCCCGTGATCCCGAGGCTCTTGCACTCTTGTTCCTCTGGAGGTAGACACATCTGTGATCTGGAGCTCACAGCCCAGGAGTTTGCAAAGGACAGAGACACCCAGCAGTGTGATTTGGCCTTCCAACCCCATGACAGCAGCTCACATTGGCACACATGAACTTGGTCACCTGACATCATTCTCTTAACTCATTGCCCTGTTTCTTCTGACTGACCACCCTGTTATGTCACAGACGAGAAAACAGGGGCTGTGGAAGGCTAAGTGACTTGTGCAAGAGTACAGAAGTGATGGATGGGCAGCCAGGCTTTGAGCCTGGACAGTCTGGCTGCAGAGACCTGCTCCTAACCACTTTGCACATGGCCTTGAGGGGCTCATACTTGGGAAACAACCCCTAGCAGACCAATCTCCTCCTGCAATTGACCTGAATTGCCCCCAGTTCAGTCAACTCTGGCCTGGCATTTTAGAATGTAATCCTAAGGCTGGATTTACCTTCATGCCATCTATGAAAACAAACAAACAAACAAAAAAAGAGTCCATTTAACAACAAAAAGAAAACAAAAAAAAGTAAAATCAGCCAAGAGAGCAAACTGCTCCAAGCCTATGCAGACCCTGACTTACTTATAACTGAGGTTATTGCTGTGATCTAATGGTTAAAGCAACACATGGTGAAACCTCCATGCCAAGTACCTGAGCTACCCTAAATGCAGAATCCAAAAGTCACAAACCTGGAGGGTTGATAGTTAATTAAACAGACAGGTAGATAGACAAGTAGAGAGATGATGGATGGATGGATGCCAGCTTGGACTGCAGCCCTGAGATGTGTGCCCCCACCCCTGAATACCGATGTGACAGTGACAGTCTCTGTCCTCCAGAAGGAAGGTCAGTCGCTGGAGTTTCTCAGAGCTGATGCGGCCAGAGCCACATGTCTGGCCCTCAGTGAACATACCCTTCAGCAGTGCAAGAAGGCAGCAGGTGTCCTGGAAGACTGGGCAGGAGATGAGCAGGCCTGGGAGGTGGGAAGGGAGGACAGAGGTATTTGTTAGCATTCTGTCCATTTTAAAAAATGCAGAAAAGATGTGACCACATCTGGAACTCCCCACATCCCCTTCTGGCACAGAGATTTCCCATTTCCCAGGAATTGGCAACAAAAACTGTGGTTTATGGCTTTTGTCTTGCAGGAGACTGCTGGCTGTTAGCTGCCATCGCCTCCCTCACTCTTAATCAGAGAGCGCTGGCCAGAGTCGTCCCCCCAGACCAAAGCTTTGGCCCCGGTTATGCCGGCATATTCCATTTCCAGGTAAGAGAGAGGCCTGAGCTGGTGGTTTTCCCTCTCTAGGGCCCAGCATGACACCAGGTACATGTATGCTGGCTGTTAACCCTAGGAACAAGGTGGTCGTGTCTGTATGAAAGCCATGGTCTCAACCTTATTAAGACCCGGCTTCCTCCTGGAATAACTTCTAAACACACTGGAAAAGGATTACAGGCATTAAACACTGGTCCTTGTGGAAAGTATAAAATTTCAAGGCTCAATGCCCATGGCTCAGTGGTTAGGGTGCTGGCCACATACACTGGGGCTGGTGAGTTCGAACCAGCCTGGGCCGGCTAAACAAAAATGACAACTTCAATAAAAAAATAGCTAGGCATTGTGACGGGCACCTGTAGTCCCAGCTACTTGGGAGGCTGAGGAAAGAGATCACTTAAGCCCAAGAGTTTGAGGTTGCTGTGAGCTGTGACGTGATGCCACAGCACTGTACTGAGGGTAATACAGTGAGACTCTGTCTCAAAAAAAAAAAAAAAAACAGAAAGAAAGTATAAAACTTTAAGTGATATTTGGCCAATCTTGAGGTCCATCCATTAAGAGTTATATTATTTGAAATTTCTTATGCTTTAAAGCATCAATTACCTAAAATAATTATTCCTCTGGGGAAGCAGACAATCTTTTACTAATAGAGAGGCTCTTCCTATGGAAGAAACGTCAGTTTGGAGACCTTGAGGGAGTTCATCAAATAAAAACTGAGAGAAACAGAGACGGCGTGCCTGCCGGAGTCCTGCGTGACCCGCAGCTGGGGTGCCTAGAGCAGGCTTATCCCCAGGTCCCTCACCTCCCCTTTGCATCTGCACATCTCCCACCCCCGCCAGGTACAAAGGCCTCTGCTGACACATAGGTTCCCGCTCAGGGCCAGCCCTGTGCCCTCCATCCCCAAAACCTTCAGTGTGATACTCAGATCCACTCTCAGGTTCAGTGACTACACACAGAAGTGTTCCAAAATCAGAGCTGGCACGTAGCGACGTGCAGCTCAGGGAGTTCAGGTCCACTCCCAAGGCTTAGGCTGCAGACAGAGCTGTCTTTGGATCCTGGGAAAACTCTGTCCTCCCCTCCCATAGACCTGCCACTGCCTCACCTGGCTGTCTCCCCTCTGCCCCTCTGGCTTTGCTCATGCCACAGCCTTGGCTTTATGGTGTCTCCAGGCCCTGGCCCATCACCATTCCTCTTGAACACACCAGGGAGGTGGGGTTGCGGGTATGTAATTCAGCAACTCCACCAGAACTGCTAAATAGGAAACACCACCATCTGAGCTTGGGTTCCCCAAGAAATACATGTCCTCTGCCCCATGGAATGTCACAGCTGGGAGGGGCCTTAGAAATCCCCAGACGCAGACCCCTCATTTGACCCCTGGAAACACTGAGTCCCAAAAAGGGGAACTGGCTGATCCAAGGTTACAAAACAGTAAGTAATCAAACAAGGTCCAGCACTCAGGAGTTCTGGCTCTGGTGAGAACAGAGGTGCTCTCTGGTGTTCCCTTGCAAGGTTAGGCTGGGTCTGGCAAAGTGGGTGCTGGTCAGTCCTGGTCTGGCAATATCCCACCTGGTTCCCCCTCAGCCTCATGGGAAGCAGAGCATTGGAGACAATCCTGACTCCTGTACTTTCCTGTCCCTCAGCCACAGTACAAGGTGTGGGTGCCAGGAAGTTAGGGGGGCATCCTTAGCTGACCCCTGGTGAGGATGGCCAGCCTGAGGCTTGCTCCACACCCCTCTCCTACTCAGCAGGTCTGGACATTCAACACCTGTCTCAACAGTGCCTCTGCTCAACTTGAAGCAGCAAGTGGCCCTGAGCAACTGTAGTGACCAGGTGTCAGGACCAAGGGGCTCAGGGGAAGCCTGAGTGGGGTCCAGCTTGTGCAGGGCCAGGATCCTTTCTTACAACTTGCACATTCAATCCCAGCCACGCCCTGGCTGGCCAAGCCTGCTTGGGATTGAGCCAGCGATGTAAGGAGAGATGCTCAGGATGCCGAGGCAGAGCTGAAGCAAACTGCTGCGGGAGCATCTACCCTCCTCACTGACCCTCTCTTCCTTCTTTCTCCAAGCTTACCTCTCAGGCCACCTAAACCAGAGGGACAGGAAGGGGCAGGTCCCTGCAGGATACCAGGCAGCACAGAGGAACTGTGTGTGGTCCTTGACTTCTTTCTGTTTCCATCCTGGTCCCTGCAGACCTGCAGGCTCACACAGATGCACACATGCATACGCACATGCCACATGTGGGAGCAAGCACACTCACTTGCACACTTGCAGTGTATAAATGAACATGAACACTGCACATACACATGCACACCTTCACACGTGTATAGACATGTGTGCACACATATGCATTTGCACACACCCTCCCTCACTTTGTGGCACCACACCTGGCACCTGGATCACCAAGTTCACCTACTTCCCTTTGTGTGGCCAAAAAGTCAGTCTTAGGGGCCCAGCTATGGGCGAGGAGGAATTAACAGTTAAGGAACATTAGAGGCAGACCAGAGAGTGGTGGTAGAGAACTGGGCTTCACAAGAGCAAATTCAAGCCCTACACTGCCACCCTGCTCCCCTACTCACACACACTTCCTGGTGAAGAGGAAAAATTTCATCCAGAGCACAGTAGTGCGTCTTCATGTGACTCCCGTCCTACCCGCCACCTCATACCCACACTGGGATGGGTTGGCAAAGTCTTCCAGCCATTGTCAGGGTGGGTAGAATGCTCTGCACACAGCTCAGGGGACAATGTCAGGTGACCACATCATGGAAGCCATGTATGATTTTCCTTGAGACTACAAGGGCAGTTTGGTTGTGGGGTGGCAGGGAACAGCAAGACAAACACCGGCAAATAGACCCTGGGCCTCCCACGTGACTGACTTGCCCCGTAATTTCTGTTTCCACCCTGGGCAACAGTTCTGGCAGCATAGCGAGTGGCTGGACGTGGTGATTGATGACCGGCTGCCCACCTTCAGGGACCGCTTAGTTTTCCTCCACTCTGCTGACCACAATGAGTTCTGGAGTGCCTTACTGGAAAAAGCCTATGCCAAGTGAGTGCCAGCCCCCTCAAGCCCACCTCGGGCAGGCCCCCATCACAGCACAGAGCCATAACAGAGTGTCCAAGGATCAGGGAGCCTGAGGCTCTGGGTTTGTAGGTAGGGTGTGGCAGGACCACCTGCCTGGGGCTGGGAGGTAGCTGGGCAAGGCAGGGATAGAAAAGGGGCAGCCAAAGCAGCTTTACTATCATGGCCTAGATGTGCCCCTGCTTAGACACAATGGCTACACATGTCTCCCTGAGTCACAAATCTAGCCTTGAAAGAGCTGGGAGGGCCAGGGGAGGTAAGTTCTCTCTGTGCCAATAGCATTTGGCACTGCTGACACTCTGGTGGACACAGGTGCAGATGTCCACACGTCCACCCATGTGGAGTACAGACAGCAGCTGTCCACCCCTGCAGGATGCTCCTTTTTTTACGGTTAAAGAAATTGTGATAAAATATACCTGACATAAATCAGTGATTTTTCAATTGGTGTGCCATGAGAGGATATTAGGTGTGCTGAGAACATTTTAAAAGATTATTAATTAAGTTATTTTGGAAAGAAGTTCAGTGTACAGTAAGTATGTTCTTTCTTTTAACTCTTTTTTTTTGACCAATATAATTTAAGTGCTTCTCATAAGTTTAACTATAGGTTCAAGTGTGCCATGAGATAAAAAAAGTATGCAGCTCAATAGCATAAAGTATATTGTATAGTCATCACCACAGCCCATCTCCAGGAATTTTTCATCTTGCAAAACTAAAACTCCATCCCCATTAACCAATAATTTCTGATTCCTCCCTCCCCCCAGCCCTTGGCAACCCCATTCTGCTTTCTGCCTCTATGACTTGACTAGTCTAGGAACCTCAGATAAATGGATACTGATTTGTAATCACTAACCAAATGACCTCAGTTCCCTCAGGCTCTCAATTCCTAGCCCACCAGCTTGTCAGCAGAAAGTCACAGTGAAATGAATTTGGTCCTCAAATGATGACAGAACTCCTAGGAGCCACTCTCCAGTTCATCCTGAATCTTTAAGCCATGGAAATCCTGTTCTCAGAGACAGAATCAAGGGTAGTCTTGCTTCTACCTCTAAGTGGGACCATAAAAATTACAAAATAAAGCAAATATGTACTGCCATTAAATCAATCCTAAAATCAGCCATCAAAGAAGACCCAAAGATGCTTTCTTTTGCCCCACTGTTCCAACCAGGTCAGTACCACCAGACAGGCTTGAGGTGGACAAAGATACTCTTTCCAAGCGTGGCAGGTGGAAGGCAAGCCCAGTTCTGTCCCTTGGTGAGTCCCCCAATTGTCATGATGCAAGAAAATCAAGACAAACTACACATCATCTAGTTTCTAAACATAAACAAGGAAATACAAATGTTCTAAACTTAAAGAAAATCTTTATTTTGAGATCATTGAAAAAAGGTCAAACATGACTGTGAGAACACCTCCCAAAAAAGATATATAGATGATGTGATGGTTTTATAAGTTTTATGAGTCAGCTTGATTGAGCTGGAGGATGCCCAGGTGGTCAGTGAAACATTATTTCTGCATGTTTCTGTGAGGAAGTTTCTGGAAGAGATTAGCATTTGAATCTATAGATAAAGAAGATTGCTCTCCCCAACTTAGGCATCACCTAATCCATTAAAGGTCCAAATAGACCAAAAAGCCAAAGGAAGGGCTAATTTGCTCCCTCTGCTTGAGCTGGCACATCCATTGTCTCCTATCTTTGGGCATTGGAGCCCCTGATTCTCAAGTCTTTGGACTCAGACTGGTACTTATATCATCACCCCCCTAGTCCTCAGGTGTTCAGACTTGTACTGAATATACCACCAGAGCTCCTGGTTTTCTGGCTTGCAGATGGCAGATTTTTAAGATTTCTCAGTCTTCATAACCATATGAGCAAATTCCTATACTAAATTTCCTGTTATATATATAGAATATATAAGATATATTATAACCAAACAATCTGACTGGGGGAGATTATGGGAAGGAGGCTGACTAGAAGCAGCTTTTGCCAGAGGCTCATGTCCAAAGGGAGATACATTGGAGTGAAGTAGATGGAAGCCAAATTTGAAAAGCTGTGTACTGAGAAAACTGTGCGAGGTATACATCAGCTAGGCTGAGTCTAGCGACAGAAATAAGAAAGTAGAAGAAAAACGACAGGTACAATCCCAGCTTCAAGAGAAAGGGAGACCCCCTCCCAGCAAATGGGAGCTCCACCATGACCAGTCTGCAGGTGAATAGGGATCAAAAACCTGCTTGCCTTATCCCATGGGAGAGCAGTTGCTAAGTCCCAGTCCTCCTTCACCATTGAGTTCCCAAAACTGAGCCTAGACCCTATCCTACATGGCACAAAAGATCAAATATCATCCTGCAATCTCAAGCACAGAGATTTTCCATCCCCCAGAGTAGTAGCTAATTAGACTGTCCCGTGTAGAGGCGGGAGTGTTTGGCAAGATCACTTAGAAGCTCAGGAATTCTGCCTGCCACTGACCGGCAGCCCTAACCTTGGCCTGGAGAGGGGGAACTACCCATATCCATCCCCTTAGGAATTCTTAGGTAGATCTGTTTTCTGCCCTTCAGGACAATCTCTGACCTCAATTGAATGGGCCACACCTGGTGCCTGCACAACTTGTACCTGAACTTTAGACCTGCTCCTCCACCCCCAGCAATCCCCTGAGCTTGATTGGGTGGACAAAGCCAGTGCTGGCACAGTGACTTTAACTGGAATTCTGGGCCAGTACTATCTACTGACTCTTTTCCCCTGGAGACACTGTCTGGGGCTGTAGATTCACTACTTGTGTGCCTTTATTAGTGCTGTGGTGGCACTGCAACAATGAGGAGTGGACTCAACAGGGACAATCTATCATTTAACTAAAAAAGTATAATTAATATATTAAAAAAAGAAAGCACAGCTTTAATGTACACAGCTATGATTTAATAAAAAAATTAAGCAAGAAAAAAATAAAAAAAAGAAAGCAAAGAAGCTGAAAATACTCAGGGGAGGAATCATCAAAAGAACTCTGACAACATAAAAAATCAGAGCAGATCAACCCCTCCTGGGGATGTCAAAGAAAATACAACAGAAAATTCCATCCACAAAAAAATTGCTCAAATGTTGGAAATAGAATTCAGAATATGAATGGCAAATAAGATAATTGGAATGGAGGAAAAGATGGAAACAGCTAAAAAAAACAGTTCAAAAGTTGTCTCAAGAAATTAATGAATTCAAAGACAAAGTCAATAAGGATATGGACATAATGAGAAAAGATATAGCAGAACTTAAGGAATTGAAAAAGGTATTGGAAGACCTTCAAAATACAGTAGAATCCCTCAGAAATAGAGTTGAGTTGAGTGAAGTAAGATAAAGAAGACAAGAATTTTGAACTATCCCAAGCATTTGAAGAGGTAGAAAAATGGACAACAAGATCAGAATATTCCTTGAGAGAATTATGGGATCATTCCAAGAAATCAATATCTGAATTATAGGGATTCCTGAAAGAGAAGAAGATGGTCCCAAAGCCACAAATTCTCTGCTCCAAGACATTATGGCAGAAAACTTCCCAAGTATTGCAAGAGACACATAAATACAGATAGTAGATAGTTTCAGAATCCCAGCACAACTGAATACAAACAAAGCATCTCCTAGACACATTGAAATTAATTTTGTCAATGATAATATGAGGGAGAAACTTCTGCAAGCAGCCAGGCATAACAAAAGTATTACTTACAAAAGGAAAAGTATCAGGATGACTGCAGATCTTTCAGCTGAAACTTTCCAAGCCAGAAGAGGATGATTATTAACCTTCCACCTTTTTTTTTTTTTTTGACCAGGGCTGGGTTTGAACCCACCACCTCCAGCATATGGGGCTGGCACCCTACTCCTTTGAGCCACAGGTCCCACCTGAACCTTCAACCTTCTTAAACAAAACAATTTTCAGTCCAGAATCCTGTACCCTGCTAAACTAAGTTTCATTTGTGATGGAGAAATCAAATACTTCACTGACATCACATGATCAGGAAATTTTCCATGACTAGACCAGCTCTACAGGAAGTACTCAGACCCATTCTTCATAATGATCAACAGGATGATACACCACCAAAGTAAACCTACCCAGAAATTAAAAAACAAAGAGCCTAGTTTCCACAATGGTGAGAGGGATAAAAATAAACTCTGTATCACTGAGAAACAACATGACTAAAACTCTGCCATACATATCAATTCTCTCAATTAATGTGAATAGCTTCAATTCTCATTTAAAGAGCCACAGGCTGGCTGATGGGATACAAAAACTCAGGCCAGATATCCATTACCTATAAGAAACTCATCTTACCTCAAAAGATAAATCAAGACTCCAGATGAAGGAATGGGCAACGGTATTCCAGGAAAATGGAAAACAGAAAAGAGCTAGGGTTACAATCTTGTATGCAGACACAATGGGATTCAAACCAACAAAAATAATGAAAGACAACAATGGACACTACATACTTGTCAAAGGAAACACACAATATGAAGAGATTTTAATAATTAACATCTATGCACCTTATCTGAATGCTCCTCAATATATAAATCAAACCCTAACTGATCTGAACAATATGATATCTTCCTGCACTATAATAGTTGGATATTTTTACACCCCATTGGCAGTAATGGACAGATCCTCCCAGCAGAAACTAAACAAAGAAATAACGGACCTAAATAAAACCCTAGAACAAATGGACTCAACAGACATTTATAGAACATTTTGTCCTAAGAAACCTGAATAGAGGCAGAGCCAAGATGGTGGACTGCAGCCAGCTTTTTACAGAAGCTCCTGTCCAGAAGGATGCTTAAAGGACAGAAGTTTAGCAAGGGAGGTGATGGTTTAGAGTGGAGCCGAGAGAGAAGATTGAAGAGCGCACTTCAACCTTCCTGAGGTGAACTGTGACCCCAAAAATACAACCAAAAGGTACAAAATCCACCACCAAGCAGACAGGAGTCCCCTCCCTCACAACAAAGGCTTGCAGTTTACTCCATGAAAACAAGCAAGCAGAGTTCAAACTTTCTTCCACTCTATCCCACGGGAGAGACCCCCTAAAAACTGGACCTCCTACCCCTGTTGGCATGCCATGACACCCTCCTGCCAGATAAAACTATAAAACTGTATATATTTCCCACCTGCAACATTGAACACCGAGGAGTCCCCACCCACCCACTCTGAGGTCTGGAGGTTTGTTACCTATGGAGTCCAGATTCTTGGGCATCTCCTTGAGAGAAATGGAGGGGGAAAGGGCTGGTGCTGCTCTGTGCTGACTGTGGCACAGGTGTGAGGAGAGGAAAATTGGCTTGGAGGAAGCCAGTACAGCAACAGTGACATCTTGACCTGCAAACTGATGCCATTCCAGCCCCATCTCTCTGGGCAACCAGAGATCCAGACAGCAGCCACAGGTGGAACACTGATAACTTTCATAAGTAGAGAGACCATTAGCACCAGCCCTCAGGGTGATACAGCTGAGACAAAGGCAGTGGGCAGGCAGAGGCTGGAATTGACACCTGAGTGTAAACTGCTATTTGTCTACTGCCCAGAGCTGAATGCAGCCTCTGACTTCCAGAGGAATCTAGCCGAACAGAAGCCTAATTTAAACACGCAAGGCCCCCTGCCAAACTCAGATTTCTGGCTGATTTTGCCAGTCATAAACCCCAGGAGCAGTTACCTACTGGAGTGAATAGGGTCACAGAACTAGGGGATTATGAGTGACTGGGTACAAGGTGGGGAAGGAGGTATTAACCTTTCCAGACTAACCCATTTGCTGGGTGGGTCCCTTTGCCCTCAAGGAGCACTGGAGCAAATTATATCTGAGCAGTGAGCAGACGCCTCTTATCTAGCTGCTGGAGACATTTGAACTCTTCCACCTGAAACTGGTGCTGACTGGGACAACTGATTTGGACCCCTTAAACCTGGCAAACCACCCAGGGACTATTCAAAGGGGCACCCTGGGTGTACGGTTGAGGGAAGGTTTGATTTTCCTTGCCCAATTGTTGTTTGGGGGGGGCAGGGTGACCTAATTGCTGGTATTTCTTCACAGCAGAGTCTTCAACCAAGAGTAACTGAATCACTAGGGTAGGACAGAGACCAACCAGCTGAAAATAAGACAGAGCCACTTAGCCCCATCACACCAAGTAGGTTCCCAGTGTCTCAGGCCATAACACCACATGGGTCCTTGACAAACCTCAAGGGGAAAAGCCAAACGGGGTAAAATAATCATGGGGCAGAATCAGCGGAAAAGCTCTGGTGATATGAATAACAAGAGTAGATCAACCCCCCCCCCCAAGAAAGGATGTGGCTGGTAATATGAATAACCAGAGTAGGTCAACTGCCCCCAAAGAAAGGCTGTGGCAGATGAAACTGAAGATCCCCTTTATAAACAAATGGCTGAAATGAGATGTCAGAAATTGAATTCAGAATTTGGATTGCAAATAAGGTAAACAGAATAGAGGCAAAGATAGAAGTAGAAAATCAAGGAGCATTCCAAAAGTTCACTCAAGAATTCAATGAATTCAAAGACAAAACCATCGAAGATTTTGAAACCTTCAGACAAGAGATTGCAGCCCTCAAAGATCTGAAAAAATGCAGTAGCATCTCTTGGTAACAGAGTGCAGGAGGCAGAAGAAAGGATCTCAGATGTAGAAGACAAAGCTTCTGAATATGTCCAAACGTCCAAAGAGAATCAGAAATGGAGAGCAAAAATGGATCATTCTCTCAGAGAGGTATGGAATAATTCGAAGAAAACTAATATTCGCCTGTAGGAATCCCTGAAGGTGATGAAGTTGCTTCGCAAAACACAGAAGCTCTTCTTTATGAAATTATGGAAAAGAACTTTCCAGATATGCCAAGAGATCCTGAAATTTAGATTTCAGATAGCTTCAGAACCCCAGCACGACTCAACCCAAATAAGACATCCCCCAGACACATCATAATTAACTTCACTAACGTGAATATGAAAAAGAAAATCTTGAAAGCAGCGAGACGTAAGAAAACCATAACCTACAAGGGGAAGAATATTAGAATAACTGCAGATCTCTCTGCCGAAACCTTTCAGGAAAGAAGAGGGTGGTCATTGACATTTAATCTCTTAAAACAAAATAACTTTCAGCCCAGGATCCTATATCCAGCTAAACTGATTTTCCTGTATGATGGAGACATTAAATACTTTAATGACATCCATGTGTTAGAAGAAATTTGCCATAACTAAACCAGCTCTCCAGGATATTCTCAGACTTATTCTCCATAATGACCAGTGCAATCCTCCACCACAATAGTAAACTAACTCAGAAACTATTGATCAAACTCCAACTTCTACACTGGCAAAAGGATTAAAAACGTCCACTGGACTCTGGAACAATTCGATACCTAACATTTTATCAGGCTTTTCGATAATTTCCATCAATGTGAATGGCTTAAATTGTCCTCTAAGAAGGCACAGATTGGCTGATTGGATACAGAAACACAGACCAGACATCTGCTATATACAAGAATTTTATCTTACCTTCAAAGATAAATGTAGACTCAGGGTGAAGGGATGGTCATCTATATTCCAGGCAAACGGAAAACAGAAAAAAGCAGTGTTGCAATTTTATTTGCAGATATAATAGGTTTTAAACCAACAAAAGTAACCAAAGATAAGATGGCCACTTTATATTTGTTAAGGGCAATACTCAATATGATGAGATCTCAATTATCAATACCTACGCACCCAACCAGAATGCACCTTAATTTATAAAAGAGACTCTAACTGGCATGAGCAACTTGATCTCTCCCAGCTCAATCAGAACCAGAGATTTTAACACTCCTTTGGCAGTGTAGGATAGATCCTCCAATAAGAAGCTTAGCAAAGAAATCTTAGATTTAAATTTAACTATTCAACTTCTGGATTTAACAGACATCTACAAAACATTTCATCCTAACAAAACTGAATACACATTTTTCTCATCAGTACACGGAACATACTCCAAAATCAACCACATCTTAGGTCACAAATCTAACCTCAACAAATTTAAAAGAATAGAAATTATTCCATGCATCTTCTCAGACCATCATGGAATAAAAGTTGAACTCAGTAACAACAGGAATCTGCAGACTCATACAAAAACATGGAAGCTAAATAACCTTATGCTGAATGATAGATGGGTCAGAGA
>CAUYQV010015029.1:0-13083 GCA_963574575.1 Galagoides demidoff | reverse complement strand
TATTAATAAATACATATTGTAGTAATAAACTTATATCACTCAGTGGAAATGATGAGACTGTGTGATCTTCCAAAGCCAGAAACATAATGTTAAATATGTTAAATAAAAATAATTTGAATACACAATAGAATCCCTTAGCAGTTAGAGTAATCAAAAAAAATTTTTTTTTGAGAAGGAGCCTCAAGCTATCCCCCTGGGTAGAGTGCCATGGCATCACAGCTCATGGCAACCTCCAACTCCTGGGCTCAAGCGAGTCTCCTGCCTCTGCCTCCCAAGTAGCTGGGACCACAGGCGCCCGCCACAATGCCCGGCCATTTTTTGGTTGCAGCCATCATTGTTGTTTGGAGGGCCCGGGCTGGGGATTGGAACCTGCCACCTTAGGTGTATTTGGCTGGCGCCTTAGCTGATTGAGCCACAGGCGCCGAGCCTGAATATTTATTTTTTAATTAATAAAGCAAGTATATTGGCTTCCTGCTGGCCTATTGTTCTCCCCTTACCAGTTGTGTCATTACTCTATATTTTTGTTGTTGTGAGACAGAGTCTCACTCTGTTGCAGGCTGGAGGGCTGGAGTGCAGTGTCGTGACCATATCTCACTATAACCTAGAACTTCTGGGCTCAAACAATTCTCACACCTTGGACTAACAAGGCACTGGAATTACAGGCATGAGCCTCAGTGCCCAGATCTACCCCATTTTTAAGCCTAGATTTTCTCATCTATTTAATGAGAATTATATGAGAGGAGCTGGGTGCTGTGGCTCATGCCTGTAATCCTAGCACTATGGGAGGCTGAGGCAGTGGATCCTCTGAACTCAGGAGTTTAAGACCAGCCTAAGGAAAAGTGAGATTTCATCTCTGCTAAATATAGAATAAGTAGCTGGTGTTGTGGTGGGAGCTTGTAGTCCCAGCTACTTAGAAGGCTGAGGCAATAGGATTGCTTGAGCCCAAGAGTTTGAGTTTGCTGTGAGCTATGATGCTACAGCACTCTACTGAGACTGTCACTCAAAGTGAGACTGTCTTGGAAAAGAAAGAGAGAGGAGAGAGAGAGACAAAGAAAGAATTATATGAGAAAGATTGAAGATTTATGCAATTTTGTGTGCCCAGAGCGACACACTGCTAATCTTTGATACCTACTGTCACTGTTTTTATTATTTTGTTGTTGTTGTTGCAGTTTTCGGCTGGGGCCGGGCCCGAATCCACCACCTCCAGTATATAGGGCTGGCTTGAGCCACAGGTGCCACCCCGTCACTATTTTTATTATCAGGTGTCTTTTCCTGTGTATTATCAACCCCAAGTTGGGTTCTGCTCCGAGATCTACCAGTTTTATAAATAGTACCATCTGAGGTGTGTCTAAGTTGGGACCACGCCCCACTCATCTACCAGTCAGACATGTCAGGATTGTAGGTTGCCAGGAAGAAGGCTGCTAGGAGGGTGCAGAGTTCCAGTTGGAAAAAGATGTGGAGAGACCTACAGGAGGGACATGGCAGGAAAAATTTCCTCTTAGAGGCATATATTCATGATTCTGCCAAGAAAAAAAGACCCTGGCTCACTCCTACTCATCCTTTGCATCTCAGCTCGGATAGTCCCTTCCTCAGGAAGCTCTCCTGACCTCCCTGGGCTAGGTCAGGCAGCTGCCTCCTCTTGTCTCTTATGTGCCCTAGGCTTCCCCAGGCCAGCCTTGGTCACTGTGCCTGTGCTTCCCTCCTCACACCCCTGGCCACACAGGCTGTCACTATTGGTGTGCCTGTCTTTCCTATTAGACTGGGAGCCTCATGAGGGCATGGGCCCAGAATTGTCTTGGTCACTGCTGTGTCTTCAGTTTTAAGTGGATTCTGAAAAAAGATGTGGTGAATAGCTAAGGATCCCCACTCTGTCCGTGAGGGCCCAGGAGACAACTTGCCTCTATGGTGCACACCATTCCCACTTCAGAGCACACGACTTGGCAAACGGAGGGAGAACGGAGGGAGATTTCAGTTTGCTTCTTGTCTTCCCAGCCACGCACCTCGATACAGGGCACCATGGCCCTGATGATTTGGCAAGCGACTCCTCCACCTGCGCGTGGAAAGAGTTGGGATTTGCTCTGACATAGGGAACCGGGAGTAAAAGAAGGGAGGAATGGAAGGGATAGAATACCTCCACCCTTTGCATCCTGTTAGTCTCCTGGGTCCCCGAACCAGACTCCACCCTCTCCGTCCTAACACCTGGCGTCTGGGCATGCCTCAGTTTCCCGGAGGCGGGGCGTCCCTTTATACCCGCTCCTCCCCTTGTTTCTCTTCCTCTTCGGGACATCTGTGGCACGCCTCGAGCACTCCCGGAACTGAAACAAGGTGCCGGGCGGTCGGGAGGCGGGGGCCACGTCAGCTGGGCCTCCCGGGGCTGTGCGGGGTCCCGGCGGGCGCCATGCGGCGGGGGGCGCTCCTGGCGTGCGCCCTGGTGGCCTACGCCGCGTACTTGGTGCTGGGCGCGCTGCTGGTGGCGCAGCTGGAGGGGCCGCACGAAGCCCAGCTCCGAGCCGAGCTGGAGACTCTGCGGGAGCAGCTGCTGCGGCTCAGCCCGTGTGTGGAGGCCTCCGCCCTGGACGCTTTCGTGGAGCGGGTGCTGGCGGCCGGACGGCTGGGGCGCACAGTGCTCGCCAACGCTTCGGGGTCCGCCAACGCCTCAGACCCCGCCTGGGACTTTGCTTCGGCGCTTTTCTTCGCCAGCACGCTGGTCACCACCGTGGGTACGTGAGCGCCACCCCCGCTCCCCAAGCCAACGAAGACTGGGGACCCCCATTTTTCGTCCCGCCCCCTGGGAGCCCTCATGAAATACCTGTGTCCCAATCCCCTCTGGGTCTAGGTTCCCTTCAACCGTCCCGTCCCCCAGCGAGGACTTGGGACTACATTCACTATATCTGCCCCCCTCGGAGAGGCCTCGTCTGAGCCCGTCCTCCTAAACAGGAAACACCCCCAGTTCACTCGAGAACAGGACTCCCTCAGAGTACTTTGCAGCGAGTATCTGGAACTCCATCCTCGGTGCCCCTGGGGACCCAGGTCACCCAGGCCCTTATAGACTTAGGACTGTCCTCTGAGGCATCCAGCAAGGACCCTGTACTCGAGATCCATGCTTCCTCTGGACCTGGGCTTCAGCCACACCAGGACTTCTGTCCTTATCTCTAGGCTGGACCTCTGTCTTTTTCAACAACTCTCCAGATATGTCTGTCCAGGAAAACCCCTTGGGAAACCCCACCCCAACCTCCTCCTGCCCCTGGTCTACCAGTGAGAACCCTGAATCTCCAGATCTCTCAGGGAGCCATCACTAACAGAGATCCCTCAGTAAGGACCTGGAGCTCCCATCCTAGACTCCCACCCTGCTAGACTGAGAACACACTCCAGCAAGGGGCCCCCGCCCTTCTCTAGAACAAGGACCACCTCCATCCCTCCCTGGCCCCACACTCCCCAGAATATAACTATACTCCAGACATAAGACCCTACCTACATACCCCATCCATCTGGATGTCTCCTCTGTATGGGGAGCCATCAGTGCAGGATTTTCCTCCCAAGAGGGACACAAGTGTTCCCTTTGGATCGGAGAATCCCAGTTCAGCAGCCCCAACTATGGCAGTCATCCTGGAAAGTCTAGGAAAGCCAGACCTGGAAAACCCCTTTGTTGTCAGACTCTGCTGCTTCCACAGCCCTTCCTCAGCCCCCAAAATTACCCCCCCCCCTGTTTTTGAGATAGAATCTCACTCTGTCATCCTGGCCAGAGTGCCATGGCAGGAGACTCGCTTGAGCCCAGGAGTTGGAGGTTGCTATGAGCTGTGATGCCATGGCACTCTACCCGGGGGGATAGCCTGAGGCTCCATCTCAAAAAAAAAAAAATGTTAATAACCAGATTCTATGATGAAAGGAACTCAAGCAAATCAGCAAGAAGAAAAAAATCAAACAACTCTATTAAAAAGTGAGCACAAAACATAAACAGAAGCTTTTCAAAAGAAGGTAGACTAATAACCAATAAACATTTTAAAAATGCTCAGAGTCTCTAATTATCAGGAGAATGAAATTCAAAAGAGCTATCACCTAACTCCAGTGAAAATGGCTTTTATCAAAAAGTTCCAAAACAATAGACACTTGTGTGGAAGCAGAGAGAAAAAACACTTAAATACATTATTGGTGGGACTGCAAACTAGAACAACCTCTATGGAAAGTAGCATAGGGATATCTCAAAGAACTAAAAGTAGACCTACTATTAGATCCAGAAATCCAGGATTTACCCAATGGGGCAGGTCATTTTAACCAAAATACCCTTGCACTTGAATATTTATTACAGCATAATTCAGAACTACAAAGATGTGTAACGAACCCAAATGCCCATAATGCATGAATCAATTAATAAAATGTGCTATATAATAAGGTCTGACAATTAACTTCATGATTTCATCCTAGAAAAAGTATGACATACCCCATTGCTAAATATCACTACAGTTACCTTTGAAGTACTTCCCTTGGGAAGCTATGCACTGATGTAAGCACTTAGTCCACCCTTGAAAGCAATTTTGGAACTCTTCTGCAATGACCATCAGAACTGTCATCCAGTGGCATACAGAAACATACAACAACGATAATGAACACAACTCAGCAAAACACCACCACACATTGATGCGAATACTGCTGTGAGTATTGATATGCCAATGCTGTGAAACTTTACCACGGGGGTGCCAATGTAAGCACAGGCTGGCAAGTCCATGAACTTAAATATCAGACCTCCTTATCACAACAGCTCTGATGGTCATTCCAGAAAAAGGTCCAAACTTACTTTAAAGCATGAACTAGGCACTGGTCTCTCAGTACATAGCTTCCCAAGGGAGGGTACTATGAAAGTGATAATAGTGATATTAAGCAATGAGGTATGTAGTACATTCTCTAGAATGAGATCATAAACTTAATTGTCAGACTGTATACCATTAGAAAAAAACAGTGAACTAAATCTTTTGTAATAGCTGGATGGAACTGGAGATGATTTGTCTAAGTGAAGTATCACAAGAATGAAAAAACAAACAACACGTGAACTAACTATTAAATTGAAACTAATTAATCAATACTTACGTGCTCAAACAACTAAAAATCAACAGAAATCAAGCAGATGTGAAAGGGAGAAGAGGATGAGTAAATTCACACTTAATAGGTACAATGCACACTATCTGGGTCATGGGCACACTCATAACTTTGACTTACACTGTACAAAAAGAACTCACATAACAAATGTGTATATTCCTGTAATACTCTAAAATTGAAACAAAAATAAATAAATAAAATGCAATCTTTAGGGAAAGAAGTATGGAGAATTCTTAAAGAACTAAAAGTTGACCTTTCATTTGATCCTGAAAGCCCATTATGAGGTACCTACCCAGAAGAACAAAAATAATATTACCACAAAGACATTTGCACCAGAATGTTTATTGCAGTTTAATTCGTAATTGCCAGGTCATGAAAGCAACACAAATGCCCATCAACCAATGAATGGATCAGCAAATTATGATATATATAAACCATGGAATACTATTTAGCCATAAAAAGATGGAGACTTCACTTCTTTTATGTTTACTTGGATGGAGTTGAAGCACATTCTTTTAAGTAAAGTATCTCAAGAATGGGGGAAAAAATCCAATGTACTCAATACTAATATGAAACCAACATATAAATAATTACACACTCATATGAATAACAAAACACAAATATAGTCTAGCAGGGGGAAGGAGGAGGGAGAGAGCAGGGGAGGGTGATTGGTGGAAAGAGGCAGGGAATTTGGTGGGATCTATCTAATGGGCACAATGTGAAGGTATTCAGCATGCCTCGTGTGTGAGGGGCTCTTCTACAACTTTAACCTTACCTGGTAAGTGAGAACAATGTAACCTAAAAATTTGTGCCCTTGTACTAATTTGAAATAAAAACAATAAATGTTTTAAAATCTGTGTAATGACCTTCTGATTCATAAAATTTGGAATTTCTGATATCCCAATAGTACAGAATGACTCTCCCAACTTATAATCAAAAATCATAGAACTTTCAGAGTTTTTAGCCTAGAACATAACTGGTTGTGCCATGTGATTTAGGCATGAAGAATGACATGAAACAAGGATGCTGTTGTATGATGCATGTTTCGTGTACATATAACACATTGGTACTAAGGCCTTTTTCAGAGCAACATATTGGTCAGACACCCTTCTGACTAAACATTACAGTAAAGTATGCTTGGCCCATAAACAGACTATAAACATTAGTCTGGGTATAATCATGGGTGAACCATATAGAGATAATGAAGAACTAGAAGGAGGGACCATGTTGGTCCTATCTTCCCAGTAGGTGATACATAATATGCATTACCTTTAATTTTACATTATTAATGCTACCTGGAAATATAATAAAATTGTTAATATGAGAATTTGTTTTTAGTTCTAACAAACTACCTTTTGGGTGTTATAATTCCTAATAAAATCATTAGGAATTTTAGGGCCATAAACAGCCTAGAGTAATACCTTAATAAATTGTACTATAATTAAATGAATATATTTGATCAGATGAAAAAATTCTTAATAGCCTAAGTTTAGTGTATTAAGTATATGACTCCACTGCAATTATTTTTACTATATATTATCAAGGAATGCATTATTCAATATAATATTGATGCAATTTTTTAATTTAAAAACTTACGCTTTCAACATCATTGTGTAAGCAGTAGGTAGCAAAAAGTGACTACAGAGGTAATAACTTGAGGTGTAGTCATAGACATTCAAGATATATTTATATAATGCTTAGGTAAAATATACGAATTTATTAAATCTAGTTGTCATCCTAAAGAAAAATGTAAGCACTATATTCAGTCCCAGCAACTGCAGTACTGAATGCTAAAAAGAGAGCAAGGTTTGCAGCTTTTTGTTATACACATTAAAGCATTGCAGAAATCACTATTGCTAAATACTGGCTGTTTTGTAAGTCAAAAAAAAGTGAGTGTGTCATTTTCTAGTCATAAAATTAGTAACTGCTTGGATTTTAAGAGTTTAAATTTATTTATTTTTGCCCACATATAACTAAAGTTTCACATTAACATTTTGTGTTAGTTCTTCACTACAATTATTACTTTTTTCATACAGACAGAATCTCACCATGTTGCCCTTGCTAGACTCAAACTCCTGACCTCTAGTAAATCTACCCATTCAGACTTCTGAGTGGCTGGGAGTATGAGCATGTGCATCCACAGCTTGGATTTTTAATGATTATTGTACTCAAGCACTTCATTTCCAACAACTCTTCTACAGGGAATAGTCTTTATACTTTGAGCCCATCAAGATAACACATTTGAAAAAAAGACAATATTTGGGATAAATATTTTGGCTTTTAGCAAGTCTTTATAAGTTTCTAGAAAAGACAGTTGAATGTGGAGCTATTACGGTGGCAATATTACGCAACAAAAAAACAAGAAAAATCAGTTTAATCAGTTTGCCCTGGGAGGGAGCAGGAGAGAGAGAAAGAGAGACAAGAAAAGATGAAAATGAAAGTCCTCAGAATAGGAAGAAAAAAGTAATACTATTTGTATTTGCAAGTTATGTGATATTCTATATAGAATATGCAAAGAAATAAACACAGACACAGAAAAACCCATTAGATTTGATAGGTAATTACAGCAGCATTTCAGGGTATGAGATCAATATACAAAACCAATTATATTTCCATACACCAATAATTAGAAGCCACAAAATAAAATTAAGAAAGTAATTAAATTTATAATAGTATAAAGAGAATAAAATTTGGGGGCAAGTTTAACAAAAAAAGTGCAAAACGTGTAGTCTGAAAACTACAAAAGATTGAACAGAATTACATATGACATAAATTAATGGCAATATTAATAATGTTCATGGGTCAGAAGATTTACTATTTTAAGATGTTATACTCCTAAACTAATCTAGAAATTAAACGCAATCACTTTCAAAATCTCAGGTAACTTTTTTTGGCAGAAATTTATAATCTGATATTACAAATGAATTAGAAAATGTGTGCCCTCCAACTTTTTCAAAATTGTCTTGGTTATTTTGAAAAAGTTGAAGGGCACACATTTTCTAATACCAAAGCTTATTACAAAGCTACAGTAAGCAAGACAGTGTACTATTGCTGTAAGGTAAACATGTAGAAAAGTGAAATAAAATTGAAGGCCCAAAAATAATCCTTATATTTATGGTGATGTTATTTTCAACAAGGGTTCCAAAACATTTCAATGGGGGAATGAACAGTCTTTTCAACTAAGATAACAGAATAACCACACCTCAAATAACAAATTTTGAATATATTCCTAATGAAAATTTATTCAGAATGGATATGTATCAGTGTAAACATTAAAACTGTAAAAATCATAGAAAAAACATAGCAGTAAATCTTCTTGACTTTGAATTAAACAAGCCTTATATACAATATCAAATGTATAAATGGTGAAAAACATACATTGGACATCATCAAAATTAAAAACTTATATCCATTAAGAGGCATTATCAAAAAAAAGAGAAGAGAACCCATATAGGAGAATAAAATATATGGATCACTTTTTTTTTAAATGATAGTTGTGTACATTAATGCAATCATGGGGTACAGTGTGGTGTTTTCATATACAAATTGAAATATTTTCATCATACTGGTTAACATAGCCTTTATGTCATTTTCTTAGTTATTGTGTTAAGAAGTTTATATTCTACTCTTAGAAAGATTCACTTGTACCCTTATAAGTTAAACCATAGAAGTGATCCCTCCAATCACCCTCCCTCCACCTATCCCCCCTCCCCTTTCCCCTCCCCCTTCCCATATTCTTAGGCTATAATTAGGTTATAGCTTTCTATAAATTAGTTTCATAATATGGCTGTGTACATTGGATACTTTTTCTCCCATTCTTGTGATACTTTGCTAAGAACATTTCCCAGCTTCATCCATGTAAACATGAAGGATGTAAAGATTTGATCTTTCTTTGGCTGTATAGTATTCCATGGTGTACATATACCACAGTTTATTGATCCATTCATGGATCAGTGGGCACTTGGACTTCTTCCACGACCTGGCAATTATGGATTGGGGTGCAATAAACATTCTGATACAATTTTTTTGTTGTAATGTGGTTTTTGGTCTTCTGGGTATATACCTAATAAAGGAATTTCAGGATCAAATGGTAGGTCTATTTTTAGTTCTCTAAGTGTTCTCCAAATGTCTTTCCAAAAGGAACAAATTAGTTTGCATTCCCACCAGCAGTGAAGAAGTGTTCCCTTTTCCCCACATCCACGCCAGCATCTCTGGTCACTATTTTTTTTCCTTTTATTAAGTCATATACACACATAGATCATGAATACATTTATGTATGTGTGGGGTAAAATATGTTGATTTTTTAAAATACAATTTGGAGTGCTTACATCAAACTAATTTATATAGATTTGCCTCATTTATTTGATTATTGTGTTAAGACATTTATGTTCTGTACTTGATACATTTGACTCGTACCCTTGCAATATGCTCCATAGGTGTGGTCCCACCATTTACCCTCCCTCCATTAAATCTCCCCTTCCCCTCCCTTCCACCTCCATTTCTCTCCTTCATCCTGGGCTATAGTTGTGATCTATCTTTCATAAGAAAATATGAGTAAATATAAATTGGTTTCATAAAAGTATTGAGTATTGGATACTATTTCTTCCGTTCTTGAGATACTTTACTAAGGAGAATATGTTCCAGCTCCATTCATGTAAACATAAAAGAAGTAAAGTCTCTGTCTCTTTTTAAGGCTGCATAGTATTCTATGGTATACTTATACCACAATTTGTTAATCCATTCATAGGTTGATGAGCACTTGGGCTCTTCCATGACTTGGTAATTATAAATTGAGCTGCAATGAATAATCTGGTGCAAATATCTTGTTGCAGAATGATTTTTGGTCTTTTGGATATACTCCTAGTGGAGGAATTGCAGGATCAAATGGCAGGTCTACTTTTAGATCCTTCAGTGTTCTCCAAACTTCTTTCCAAAAGGAATGTATTAGCTTGCATTCCCACCAGCAGTGCAGAAGTGTTCCCTTTTCTCCACATTCACACCAACATCTATAGTTTGAGGATTGTGTTATGTGGGCTACACCTACTGGAGTTAGATGATATCTCAAAGTGGTTTTGATTTGTATTTCTCTGATGATTAAAGATGATGAGCATTTTTTTCATGTGCCTGTAGACCAGGCATCATCAAACTATGGCCTGCGGGCCACATGCGGCCCACCTAGGACATTTATCCAGCCTGCCAGGTGTTTTTGCCACTGCTGCCTGTCCTGCCTAGTAGCCGACTAGTCCCAGGGCCTACAGTCCAGCCCTCCACTGGTCTGAGGGACAGTGAACTGACCCCCTATTTAAAAAGTTTGAGGACCCCTGCTATAGACCATGCACCTGTCTTCTTCAGAGAAGTTTCTGTTCAAGTCTCTTGCCCACAATGAAATGGGATCATTTGTTCTTTTCTGATTACTAGGTTTGAATTCTGTGGATTCTGGTTATCAGACCTTTGTCAGAAACATAACCTGCAAATATCCACTCCCATTCTGAGGGCTATCTACTTGCTTTAATTACTGTGTTCTTGGCAGTACAGAAGCTTTTCAGTTTGATCAGCTCCCAATAATATATTTTTGGTATTGCTTCGATTGCCTGGGGGTCCTCCTCATAAAGTTTTCTCCCAGGCCAATTTCTTCAACTGTTTCCTCTGTACTCTCTCCAAGAATCTTTATACTTTCAAGTCTTAAGTTTAGTCTTTTACCCAATGAGAGTCAATTTTTGTTAGAGGTGAAAGGTGTGGTTCCAGTTTCAGTCTTCTATAAGTTGCTAGCCAATTCACCCAGCACCATTTGTTAAATAGGGAGTCTTTCCCCAAATTTATATTTTTGATAGGCTTATCAAAGATCAAATGGTGATAAGTATCTGGATTCCTCTCTTGGTTCTCAATTTTTTCCCATACATCTACCTCTCTATTTTATGCCAGTACCATGCTGTTTTGATCACTATAGATTTATAGTATAGTCCGAAGGCTGATGGTGTGATTCTACCTGATTTGTTTTTATTTCTGAGTAATGTTTTGGCTATTTGAGACTTTTTCTGTTTCCATATAAAATGCAGTACCAGTTTTTCCAGATCTTTAAAGTATGACAGAGGTACTTTAATAGGGATTGCATTAAATCTGTAGATTGCTTTGGGTAGTATGGACATTTTAACAATGTTGATTCTTTCCAACCATGAGCATGGTATGTTTTTCCATTTGTTGACGTTTTCTACAATTTCATTTCTCAGCGTTTCATAGTTCTCTTTATAGAGATCTTTTACATCCTTTGTTAGGTATATTCCCTAATAGTTCATTTTCTTTAGCACTACTGTGAATGGAATAGAATCCTTGACTGTTTCTTCAGCTTGACTTTTGTTTGTATATACGAATGCTACCTATTTTTGAGTATTGATTTTGTAGCCTGAGACACTGCTGTATTCCTTGGTCACTTCTAGTTTTGAAGTTGAGTCCTTGGGGTTTTCTAGGTATACAATCATATCATCCTTGAAGGGTGAAAGTTTGATCTCCTCTGACCCTCTATGGATACTGTTGATTTACTTCTCTTGCCTGATTGCAATGGTTAAGACTTCCATTACAATGTGAAAAAGTAGTGGAGACAGTTTGCAAGCTTGCCTGGTTCCTGATCTGAGCGGAAATGATTTCAATTTAACTTCATTCAATATTGGCTGTGGGTTTACTATAGATGGCCTCTATCAGTTTAAAATGTGTCCCTTCAATGCCTATTTTCTTAAGTGTTCTGATCATGAAAGGATGCAGAATATTATCAAAAGCCTTTTTGCATCAATTGAGAGAATCATATGGTCCTTGTTTTTTATTTTGTTTATGTGATGTACCATATTTATAGATTTACGTACATTGAACCAGTCTTGAGACACTGGGATAAAACCAACTTGGTCATGGTGTATAATTTGTTGATGTGTTGCTGGATTCTGTTTGCTAGGATCTTACTGAATATTTTTGCATTAATATTCATTAGAGATATTGGTCTATAATTTTCTTTTTTTGTTGGGTCTTTTCCTGGATTGGGGATCAGGGTCATATTTGCTTCATAGAATGTGTTGGAAAATATTCCTTCTTTTTCTATGTTTTGGAAAAGGTCAGTAACATAGGTACTAGTTCCTCATTAAAGTTTTGTAGAATTCTGATGTGAGGTCATCTGATCCCAGACTTTTTTTCTTGGGGAGATTTTTGTATAGTTGATGCTATTTCAGAACTTGATATAGGGCTATTCAAAATATCTACTTCTTCCTGGCTAAGTCTAGGTAGGTGGCATTCCTTCAGATTTTTATATTTCTGGGAATAGCATTTTTTTTGTAATATTTATTAGGATATTTTGAATTTCTGACAAGTCTATGTTTATCTCAACTCTGTAATTTCTGATTGATGAAAGTGGAGATTTTACTTTTTTATTTCTGGTTAGGTTAGCCAAAAGTTTATCTATTTTATTGACCTTTTCAAAAAACCAACTTCTTGATTCATTGATTTGTTGTATAATCCTTTGTTTTCAATTTTATTTCATTCTGCTTTAATTTTGGTTATTTCTTTTTTTTCTACTGGATTTGGAGTTGGAATCTTCTTCCTTTTCCAGTTCCTTGAGATGTCCCATTAAGTTATTGATTTCCTCTCTTTCCATTCTCTTGAGAAAGGTTTGTAATGCTAAAAATTTCCCTCTTAAGACTATCTTTCAAGTATCCCACAGGTTCTGGTAGTTTGTGTCTTCAGTATAATTTTTTTCCCAAAAATCTTGTAATTTCTTTCCAGAGAAAATAATTACCATAGATAATCTCATCTATGACCCAGCTATCATTCAGCATATTAGTTTCCATGTCTTTGTGTGAGTTTGCATATTCCTTTGTTACTGAGTTCAACTTTTATTGCATGATAGTCTCAGAAGAAGCAAGGAATAATTTCTATCCTTTTAAATTTGCTGAGGTTAGACTTGTGACCTAAGATGTGATCAATTTTGAAGGATGTTCCATGGGCTGATGAGAA
>CAUYQV010015028.1:0-94557 GCA_963574575.1 Galagoides demidoff | reverse complement strand
TTTCTGCTACATCTTCTGCTAGTCCTGATTTATCTTACAAGGGTACAAGTGAATCTTTTTACGAGTAGAATATGAACGTTTTAACACAATAACTAAGAAAGTTACATGAAGGCTATGTTAACCAGTTTGATGGAAGTGTCTTAGATTGTGTGTGAAAACACCACACTGTACCCCTGAAGTGCATAAATGTACATAGTTACCATTCAATAAAAAAAAAAAAGAAGAATATAAAAAAAAACAGTAATAGTATTTTCTGGCACATGAAAACTATAAAAAAATCTAAATGTCAGTGCCCACAAATAAAGTCATACTTGCCATGCTTGTTTATTCAAATATTGTTTATAGCTGCTACAAAAATGGATGGCCTGCGAAGCCTCAAATATTTACTGTCTGGTCCTTTATAGCAAAAGTTTGCTGATGCCTGTTCTATGTGACTGGTTTTGAAGTACCGGAAAAAATGCAAATTGGATTCAGCTGCTGCTCCTGGAAGGCCTTGCCATTATTAGGTGAGGAAGATATATTATTGTAGGATGCTCAGAGGGACCTGAAAAGGCAGGAAGCCCACAGGAAGCAAATGAGAGGAGGACTCTTCATTCTCCCCGTGTCCTTTGGTGTCTCTGTGTCGCCTGGTGCTGGTGGAGCTGAAGTGGGAAGAAGATGAAACAGCACAACGGTAGGGGAGTTCCAGCCCTGGAAACATGAAAGTCTCACTACACCTTGTAGATTTGAAACTCGTATACATATCTTATGTATTTATAGATAAGAAACTAAATAAATGAATTTATGTATAACTATAGTAGTTGCATTTACATATATGTAAACTAAAACTATCATTTTGAGCTCATTGTAGATTCACATGCAGTTTTAAGAAATAATAAAGAAATCCCACATATCTTTACTCAGTTTCCTCGATCTTTCAGAATTTTAATACAATAGTATTATGACCAAGATATTGACATTCATACAGTCAAGATGCGAAGAATTTTCATCACAAGGATCCTTTTGTGGGTCTTTTGTAAATAAATCTTTCCTTCCTTCTTCCCAATTCCCCTACCCCATTCTTGGCTCTTGGCAATCACTAATCTGTTCTCCATTTCTATGACTGTGGTATCTCAAAAGTGTTATATAAATGAAATAATATGGTACGTGACCTGTGGGATTGGCTTTTGTGACTTAGCATAATTCTCTGGAGATCCATCCAAGTTGTCGCCTGTCCCACTAGTCCATTCCTTTTCATTGGTCAGTATTATTGCATGTATGGATATACCAGGTTTTGTAAAACCATTCACCTACTGAAGGACATCTGAGCTGTGCTTAGTTGTAGGTTATTGTAAATAAAGTAGCTAACCATATACAGTTACAGGTTTTCATGTGAATGTAAGCTTTCTTTTCTTTGGCTAAAAGCTGGAGAGTTCAATTTCTGGTTATATGGTAGTTGCCTTTTTTTTTTTTTTCTTAAGAAACTGCCAAACTGATCTCCAGAATGGCTATAGCATTTTACATTCCTGCCAGCAACATATGTATGAGTGATCCAGTTTCTCCAAATCCTTGCCAGTATTTGGTGTGGTCACTATTTTATCTTTTGCCTTTGTGATACACATGTAATGGTATCTCACTGTGGTCCTGTTTTACATTTCCCTAATAGCTAATGATGTTAACTGTCTTTTAATGGGCTTATTTTTCATCTGTATATCCTTTTCATTAATATGTCTGTTCATATCTTTTGCCCATTTTCTAATTGGACTTCGTATTAAGTTTGAGTTGTTTGTTTATTTTAGATACTAGTCCTTGTCAGATATATGGTTTACAAATATTTTCCCCAATCCGTAGCTTGTGTCTTTATCCTTTTAATATGGGTCTTTCACAGAGCAAAACTTAAATTTTGATGAAATATAATTTATCCATTTTTTTTTCTCTCCTGGATCATACTGATCATACTTTTGGTCTCAAGTCTAAGAATTCTTTGTCTACTCTTAGGTTCTAAAGAGTTATCTCCTATGGTTTTTTTTTTTCTCCTGAATGTTTTATAGTTTCACATTTTTATTTAACTGTTTAATGCTTTTTGAGTTAATTTTGGTTTAATGTGTGAAATGTAGACTGAAGTTCATCTTTTTCACCTCTGAATATCTAATTGCTGTAGTTCTGTTGTTGAAGAAATTATCCTCCCTCTGTTGAGTTGCTTTTGTACCTTTGTGAAAAATAACCTGGACGTATTTGGGTGGGTCTGTTTTGGGTTCTATATTCTGTTCCATTGATTTATATGTCTGTTTCATCCCCACTACCATATAGTCATGATAACTATATATAATAAGAAGTTGAAATCAAGTGACTATTTCTGCTTGCTTTATTCTTTTTTATTTTTTCTTGTGAGGCAGGGTCCCACTCTGTTGCTCAGGCCAGGCTAGAATGTAGTGGCATCATCATAGCTCACAGCAACCTCAAACTCCTAGGCTCAAGTGATCCTTCTGCTTCAGCCTCTCAAGCAGCTGGGACTACAGGCACATGCCACCATCCCTGGCTAATTTTTCTGTTTTTTATAGAGCTAGGATCTTACTATGTTGCACAGTTTGGTCTCAAGCTTTTGGCCTCACACAATCCTCCCACTTTGACCTCTTAAATTTCCAAGGTTACAGGTGTTAGGCACCACTCCAAACCTTCTTTTTTCTTTCTCAAAATTGTGTTATCTATTCTAGTTCCTTTGTCTTTCAATGTAAATTTTAGAATAACTTTGTCTATATCTACAAATTATCTTACTGGAATTTTGATGGCAATTGCATTTAACCTATATGTCGAGAAGTCCGTGAGCCAGGATTTAGCTTTTGGCAGAACTGATTTATTTGCCTGTAACCTTTTGCATTGTTTATTTGCCTACATTAATATTCACAAAGACACACAGGCCAGGGTGTGTGCATGTGTGTGAGCCACATGGCAATTCAGTGCCTCTCTTGAGATAGAGCCAGACATAAACAGCTCAGTGAGGGTTTAGGGGCCCAGGTGATAAAACTGCCAGGTAGAACCTTTAGATGCAGCCACTTTGCAGTGGCCAATTTAGTTGAGGTAATTTGACACAGCCCATTTAAAACACAGCATCACTGTCTCATTGCCAACTTCTATTAGCAGCGGACACCCCTGTGTCCTTCCTAATGCCCAATCATGGGGGATTTTTGCCTTCTAATATGTTTTTGTTTTTGTATTTACTAACATTTTTGTCCCATATATAATGTTTTTAAATTAATTAAAAAATTGAATAGGGTTTACATTTACGTGGATAAAAACGTCAAAACAGGTTTGGTGCCTATCAGTGGCTAGGGCCCCAGCCCCATACACCAGAGTTGGCAGGTTCGAACCCAACCCACGCCTGCCAAACAACAATGACAACTACAACTACAACAAAAAAATAGCCGGGCGTTGTGGTAGGTGCCTGCAGTCCCAGCTACTTGGGAGGCTGAGGCAAAAGAATCACTTGAGCCCAAGAGTTTGAGGTTGCTATGAGCTGTGACACCACAGCACTCTACTGAGGGTGACATAGTGAGACTCTGTCTTAAAAAAAAAAATCAAAACAGTATATAGAGAAATGTACTTTGTATTCTCACATCTACCCTCCCTTTATTTATAGAATCTGTCTCCCAACAGGTAACCACTTTTTGTTTATCATTCCAGGGAATGGGAATGATGTGCATATATTTTTCACATACATACTTAGGGCATTTACCTTAAGAAACTATCTTTGAAAATGTAAATAAATGAATATTTGACTTTTTTTAAAAACTTTGTCTACCAGTAGGTATGGTCTGTGACCTCAGTTTGTTCAGGTTTTTTTTTTTTTTTTTTTTTTTTTTTTTGAGACAAAGCCTCAAGCTGTCCCCCTAGGTAGAGTGTGCTGTGGCATCACAGCTCACAGCAACTTCCAACTCCTGGGCTCAAGTGATTCTCCTGCCTCCACCTCCCAAGTAGTTGGGACCATAGGCATCTGCCACAATGCCTGGCTATTTTTTGGTTGCAGCTGTCATTGTTGTTTGGCAGGCCTGGGCTGGTATTGAACCTGCCACTTTGGGTGTATGTGGCTGGTGCCTTAGCCACTTGAACCACAGGTGCCGAGCCTGTTCAGTTTTTCTTAACAAAAAAGTTTATAATAAAATATCTTGACAGTTAAAACCTTCATTTAAATTTTTTTTTTTTGTTAAAACTCTTTGAATTTAGTTTTTTCTTACTTTCTTACGTTCCATATAATGATATTGTTAAATCAGTCTATTTAATTTGGGGGATTGAAGACTCTTTATAAATCCTACACTCTTACTTCTTTGTTCTGAAGACTTGTTGCAACCAAGAGAAGAGAAGGAGCTTGTTCAAAGCCACAGGACCAGTTTGTGGCAGAGCTGGGACTGCAAAAGAGCCCCAGGCCAGGGCTGCCCTCTGCCTATACCCTTGAAAACACTCATTGCTGGGAGATGATTTAGATTTATTATTACCATGACTGAAATCCATTGGAAGAATGTTTGTGCCATCCATCTCAATCCTCTGCCAGTCATGAGGTTCATCCTTTATAAATGAGGATTTCTTTATTTTTTTGCTGACAGTTTCATGATTTTAGTTGTTTCTGGTCTCTTAGCATTTATCCAGTTCCATGATTAATTCTCCAATTGATGCCCGCTTAGATTGGAGTAATATCTTGCCAACCAGAATGAGCAAGTGAATAATTGAAATTTTTATTAAGGATGAAACTTCTTTATCATATTATATTTATTATATATGATAGTTTCAATTTTCAGTCTCTTGTCAAATGCATTCTTTCTCATTATATCCTCTATTTAATGTTTAATTTGAATGGCCAGTCTTCAGTTCTTACATAGGAAAATGTTAGTGAGACCCTCAACCAACTAACACCACTTTGCAAGCGGTTCTTGGCTTGTATTAATGTAGTAGTCTGACCCCTAGTGGTTACAAGCGACATCTGCATTGCTCATTGTAGGACAAATTTTGACTGGATTTTCTGAAAAGTGAATTATCAGGCAATAAATTTCACCCTGAAAATGACATAAAAATGAGAGCAAAATTATGAGTTCAGGGAAGAAATAATTAAAAATTAAAGTTCAGATAAAATTATATTTCTATGAAAATAATTTCTAAATTGGTATTTTTACTGATTTTTAGTCATTCTTCATTTATAAATGCACTTATATTCCAGGAATCTATTCTATGTTATTTATTGAAAATGAAAACTTGTTTCTTCCCCCCAAATGAATATTTTGTTATTGTCCCTAATAATAGCCCTTTCAAGTCTGCTATGGAACTGGAATCAAATTTAGAGCTGGATGAGATTTTTATGCTTAGAAGATCAGAGACCCAGAAAGGGTTGGTCACAAAGTGAAGTCCCCCAGAGTGAATTATCAGCAAAGCTAAGCGAACTCTGTCTTTCATGAGGCCCTCAGCACTGGGAAGTCCACGTCATAGCAAGAGTCCAGCCTGGCCTTGATTCTTGGGAGCTGGGAGACAGTCTATGCTGCAGGAGACATAAGGAGGGCTTTGAGAGAGTAGGTCCTGGAAGGAAAAGCTGTAAAAATTATAAATGTAACATGTGCTTGCTGTAAAATATCTAAACAGAGTTATACACAGTAAAAATTAACGCCCCCTTACTAGCCTACAGTTTAGAAGTCTTTACTTTGACATGAAACCGCCAGATATTTTGTGCACACACACGCTTTTTTTCATATGCTTTTATATTATATGTATCATTCCATAATTTGAGTTCTTTACTTAAAATAAATGTCTTGGACATCTTTCTAAGTCAGTATGTTCTTATTATCTGCCTACCTCCTGTTTTGATGTAAGGATGTGACCTAATGTATTATTTCTCCTCAATTAATGTACATTATATAGGTGTTTAAAAGTAGTTTCTGTTTCTGCAAATAGTACTTTAATGAACATCTCTGAACATTTAACTGCAGACTCATACAAGCAGACACATGGGGTGACTTCCATTAAAATAAAATTTTAGGTGAAAGCTTTACATAATTATAATTTTGAAGATATACAAGCACATTATCAAAAATGATATTCCCTCACCTCCCTTTCTTCACTTTTTCCTTGTTCCTGTGCCCCCTGCCCCATCCTTTCTGCACACTTAACTTTTCTTTTGTGAAAAGAATGCATGCTTGCTATGAATTCCCTCAATTCCCTTTTCTCTGTGTAAAGGTGCTGTCACTTTTTGACTCTCCCTTGCTCTTCACGCCCCTCAGACAACTGAGGAAGGTGCATCCTTCCCACCACCACCTGTCCACGTCTGTCACATCCCTTCCTATTCTAAGACCTTCTTTGGCCAGTTATTCCTTCTAATGCTTTGTTCATCTCTTATTGGCTTCTTTGTTTCTTTCTCCCTGATTTATAAAATTGTCTCCCCATCCTAAATCACGCTTTCCAGAGTCTATCTCCTATCTCTTCTTCTCCTAAGTCCATCTCTTCCCTGAGGAGGTTACTCAGTGAAAAAAGGAATCATTTTGTCAGATAAATTGGAGTCATCCTATACACGTTCCTCTCCTTTTTGAACATTTATAACTCACAGTAGCTTGGTAAAGTTTCTGCGTGGTTCTGCAATATGGAAAACAAACCCGTTTGCTTTTGCTTACTCAGTGTATCTCCAAATTGTTTTTGTTTTTTCTTTATTAAATCACAACTGTGTACATTAATGGGGCAGGATAGACTGAATTGATAAGCCATGTGGAATGCTGACATTGAACTGATGAATGTAACCATCACCTCACTTGCTTATTTGTTGTGGTAAGACATTTATACTCTATTCTTAGTAGTTTTGAAATGTATCTTGTATCATGCACCTTAGGTGAGGTCCCACTAAATCCTTCCCTCCTTCCAGCCTTCCCCCTCCCTCCTCTTCCCTCTTTCTTTCTGGACGATAGTTATGTTTTATCATAAGACTCACCTTTTTTTCCCTCCCCTCTTCTGTATTGTTTGTTTATTTATTTATTTATCTTTTGAGACAGAGTCTCACTTTTTTGCCCTCAGTAGAGTGCTGTGGCATCATAGCTCACAGCAACCTCAAACTCCTGGCCTCAAATGATTGATTCTCTTGCTTCAGCCTCCTATGAGTGAGAATTATGGCATTTGTTTTTCTGTGCCTAGCTTATTTCACTTAACATAATGTCCCCTAGTTCCATCCATGTTGCCTTGAAGCTCAGGATTTCATTCTTTCTTATGGCTGAACAGTTTTCCATTCTGTATATACACCATGTTTTCTTCATTCATTCATCTGCTGTTGGACGCCTCTGTTGATTCCATATCTTGGTTATTGTGCTACAATGAACATGGGGGATAGATGTCTTCTTTGATATGCTAATTTCCTTTCTTTGGACAAATGCCCAGTAGTGGGATTGCTGGATCATGAGGTAGTTCTGTTTGTAGTGTTTTTGAGGAACCTCCATACTGTGCTCCATGATGGCCGTACTAGTTTACATTCCCACCAACAGTGGATAAGAATTCCCTTCTCTCTGCACCCCCATCAGCATTTGTTATTTTTTAGTCTTTCTGATAACAGATACTCTAACTGGAGTTAGAGGACACTTCATTGTGGTTTTAATTTGCATTTTCCTGATGATTTGTGATGTTGAGAATTTTATCATATGTGTATATACATACACACACATATTTGGCTATTTATGTCTTATCATATATATATATATATTTGGCCGTTTATATGTCTTTAAAGTTAAAGTTCTGAAAAGTCTAGAGTATATTATTTTTCTGCACTTTTTTCTTAACTGCTTGTTCTCAAATAACCTGCTATGACATGGTCTCCCCCCTGACCCTTTTGCTGAAGTCCACTGAATTTGTTCTGATTCTGGATGAGTTCTCAATTACCAAATTTGGGAGCTTTCTATCAGTTTTTGCTCTTGCATTTCTTGTTAAGAAAATAGCATATATCTTTTAGTTTTGTTAAAATAAGGTTTTTGGTTTAACTGCAAATAAACCTTTCTGATGGATACACACAGTTCTCGGAACTTCTTCCCTGGAGCTGTCCGAGAGCACCAACACAGTTTACAATTTCCTTTTCAGAGCAGACAGGGATTCAGGCAGTTCAGGGACTAATATCTTGCTAGCTGAGAGAACTTAAGGTCAGACAGGAGAATTAGTGATGATTTCTTTGTAAGCTGAGGATGTCTAAATAGTTCTAAACAAGGATGCAGAACTCAAACACTAGTTCTGGAATCTTCCATCCACCTGGAATGAAAGTTGAATATCCAGGCACTGGGTGGAGCAGTGGTAGTGGGCTATCACCACCCAAATTAATTTTTCCCTGTTTCTTATTTTCAGACATTTTCCACAGTTCCTTTTTGGGGAGGGGAACAGCTGAGTTCTTTGTCCACTTTGGGTTTTATTCTTAGACAAACCTACATTATTTTTGAGTTGGTGTGCTGTCATCTTTTGCTCATTGTTACAGGGTCCTTCTTTCCCACAAATGTTTCTGACACGTCTGTCTATGTTTAGAGGAATGTTTCCACCACAACAGTGGAAGTCAGGGTACACTGGATCTTGACTGCTTGTTGATGACACAGAGAGAAGTCCCTTGGCAAGGTGATGTTAGTTATCTGGTGTCAGAGCTCTCATGATGAAGACGTGACCTGGGATAGAGTTGGAGCTCAGTGGAGTCTCATGGGCAAGGTGATGTTAGTTATCTGGTGTCAGAGCCCTCATGATGAAGACGTGACCTGGGATAGAGTTGGAGCTCAGTGGAGTCTCATGTCAAAGGTAAAAACTGGATAGAAGCAGAAAAGAAAGTCAGTTGTGAAAATTCCTGGTCATCTGTGGAGGTGCAATATCTAGATTCACATCTGACACAATTATCCCAGGTATCCCTGGACCGGTCTCTCAGATGAGCAGCTTGCCCTTCCCCTTGCTTGACTGGGTGAAGGCTTTATCATGCTGATCACTGAATAGTAAATTTCTTTGAGATGATAACCCTCATTTTTTAATTTTCTATATGTTTTTTAAAGGCATGACCTACTTTATTATATTAAATCACCAGGAGATATTCCTGAAGCATGATGCTGATTTATGCAGGCAGTTATCTTTTTCATTATTTTATACCCACAAAGAACTTAAGTAAGGGTACCTTTTTGTGCAAATTATTTGAAGAGCTCAGAGTCTGGTCGGTCTTTGGGACATCTGAGTTAGATACCTACCACTCAAACATAGTGGTTGGAAAGCACAGCTGCCTAATGCTATATGTGCAGCTGTTATTTCCCGCAAAAGAAATGTGGGGCTGTGCTAGGGAAAATGGATAGAAATTCAATTTCCCTTTTCTTCTCAATTCCTCCACCTTCCCTATAATAGTTGCATGTTCCTGAACTATACCTATATAAAAATCAATCCTATTACCTGACTACCTGGTGGTGTGGGCCATCTAGCATTAAGAAAAATGTCATTAAATAAAATGGCGGCCTTTAAAGGGATTTTTATTGATTTTCAATGGGTGTACTGGTATCCTCAGGCTTTCAGACAACAGTGTCTCTTCTTACTGAAAATAGCTTGTGCTTTGTGTTTTTAGTCTGAACTTGCCTAGTGCATGGAAACTACTATAGTCATTCCTGATACACTAAATTGAGAAAATTACCATGAAATTCATAATTAGGGGACACTCTGGATACCTGTAAGGACCAAAAGAAGCTAGAGGAAGAGGCAAAAAGTGAGAACTGAGTTAGTGAAAAATGGAACAATGGTTCATACCCTGCGGGGGAAGAGTGATCTTGCTGAGACTCTGAGAGGCCACCTGTGTAGTAAGACTCCCTCCACCACCACTGGGTTCTAAGTACGTAGGGAACATAAACCTAACTTCCTAGGTGCTCATGGGTGCTGGGAAGAAAAGACTACTCTTTCCTGGCTTCAAAATAGCTCCACTCTGAGATAGTCTGTAAAGAGGTGGGTAAGAGAAGGGAAGGCATTTCTCTGTTAACTGGAAAGAATGATAAGCCACAGAAAACTCTGGGCCGAAGGTCCCAAAAGGCACAGTCCTGAGAACAGCATCAGTAGAAGACCTGGAGCTACGGGACCACAGAGCTGTGAGTAGTTGCTTTGATACTGTTTGATGAGCTCTTTCCTTATGCCCCTCTCTACCCTTGGAGACTCTGAGAAATGGATTTTATTAAGGATCCAGTCTTGGTGAGGCTTAGGGCCATTTCAAAGATACGTGTAGGCATTTCTGGAAACTTTTCAAACATTTGGAGAGAGGAGACCCAACCTTAAAAAGCCAAGACTTTCTTAGCTGAGAACGTGGAGCATGGAGCCTGGGATATGTACATGTGCTCTGTTGTCTTCCCTGCAAGCACATGATTTGGGTGGAGAATCATCCCTTTACCCTCTGGTCACAACCTCAACTTTGTTTTTCCTTGCAGGGATATTCCTGATGTTTATTTTAACTATATTATATCTTCTATAAAAAATGTTGAGGGGAAAGATTTATCTGTTATTCTATTTTACTCCTAGATGTTTTTGTCATACTTAGGAATCAAGGAAATAATGTCATAAATTCTGTCATGTAGCGTTAGTGTCCCCAAGACCACTATCCTACATCTTCACCTCTTTTAAACACCTTTATCCAGATGTACCATTGTCACTTTAAGTATGATTTATCCCTTTTCTTCTCAAACTGACTTCTCTTCATGGCTCCCCTGTCCCTATTAATACCTTTTTATCTCACTGGTCTCTAGTCTTGGAACCTCTGTGGTACTAGCACATAGTTATTGAACAAACAAACGATATGTGTTGACCACTGAGTGTCTTAGTGAGGTCAGGCTACAATAACAATACTATGGACTGGGTGGCTTAAACAACAGAAGTTTATGTCTAACAGTTCTTGAGTCTGGGAAGTCCAAAGTCAAGGTGCCTGCAGATGTAGTGCTGGTGAGGGCTGCTTCCTGGTTTGCAGAAGGCTGTCTTCTCCTTGTATCTCATACAGAGGGAGAGAGAGTGAGAGAGCACCAGTTTCATAGTCAGCATTTAGAGGAGAGGCTAAGTGTTTCTTAAAGTGTGGTCCATGGATCATAATTTCTTGATGTGAGCACCAAGACACACACATACACTACAGATGACTCTGCTGCACACTGTGGGGTGGCAGTCATTGAGCTAAGGTTGGTTAGACCCAACTTGAAGATCATTCACTGTTACTTTTCACCAATTAGTAGAACCTGCCACCTCTCATTGATACAAGCAGCAATCATTAGATACAGAGACCTTAGTGATCATCTAGTCCAATGACGTTATTATTGCAGGCAATACCACCAAGATTCATAGAGCTTAACACTCTAGTGCAAGTTCATATGTTAGAGAGGGACAGAAAAACTGGGTTCAATTGGGAGTAACTAGGCATTCCCAGCTTTTCATAAGAATAGTCATATAGGCTCGGCACCTGTGGCTCAAGTGGCTAAGGCGCCAGCCTCATACACCTAAGGTGGTGGGTTCGAATTCAGCCCAGGGCCAACAAAAAACAATGATGGCTGCAACCAAAAAATAGCCAGGCGTTGTGGCGGGTGCCTGTGGTCCCAGCTACTTGGGAGGTGGAGGCAGGAGACTCGTTTGAGCCCAGGAGTTGGAGGTTGCTGTGAGCTGTGATGCCACAGCATTCTACCCAGGGCGACAGCTTAGGGCTCTGTCTCAAAAAAAAAAAAAAACAAAACGAACAAACTGAGGTCACAGACCATACCTACTGTTAGACAAAGTAAAAAAAAAAAGTCAAATTTTCATTTATTTACATTTTCAAAGATAGTTTCTTCAAAAAAAAAGTCATATAGCTCTGCCACTAGGTGGATCCTGAGTCACTAATTTTCCCATTATTTTGTACTACCACTTACCTTCTTCTTTCCACACTTACTTAAACACAAAATTGAACAACTAAGTGAATATTCTGGTGTATGTAAGTGACAAATGATGTGTGTTATTGGCTCAGGCTTTAATTATTTCTCCTTCCTGGTAATGCTAAGTAACTAAGTGCTTTCCCTCAGGGATACTGGAGGAACATGTTATACATAGAGAAAATAGTGTGTGAATGGGAGTTGGGGGACTTGAGTTTAAGTCCTGGTTAGCAATCAGCACATGTAATGAGCTTCTGCTGCTGCTGTCACTTTTGCTACTGTTTTTAATAACTAAATGCATGACCTTGGGAGAGTCACAATTTTAATTTCTCATTGTGTTAAAAAAAAAATTCCTCCTCCTGGCTTTACTGTAAGACTGTATTTTAAAAAGTTAATGAAATGCTTCAAAAAGTTAAAAGCACTATATTAAGTTATAATGTTATCATTATGTTAATTATTACTAAAAGAATAAACATTTTACTGTAACTCTTTTTAAGACTAAATCATTGATTTTATAACTTTTTTTTCCAGAAAAGGATTTATGGTGACTTCAAAAGGCCTAATAAAATAAAAATAGAGAAATATCAGAACCAAATGAAAAAGGAGAATATGAAGGGTAGCAGAGTGTAGCTTTGCTTACAGGACAGTAAATGGGACATACAGATATTATTTCCTTTATACATTTAGAATGTTCAAACAGCTGCCACCTGAGGAGAGACATCTGTTCTACAGCACTTTTTAAAATTGTTTCTTAGATGCTTAAATGAGGGGCACTTGATTGTGACGGAGGTGAACTCTGCGGTACGCTTAGGCTGAGGGGTCTCATGGCTTTGGTTTGTATTCCATTTCCTTCTGAGTGTCAAGTTGGAAGGAGGGTGCTGGATGATATTTTAATAAACCTAGAACCCAAATCACACTTTCAGAAGTCTTCAAGGAGTAAGGAAAATGTATGAGAAATATCTGTGGGAAAAAACATGCTAAGGGATTCTTGCTATGGAGCACATAAAGGCAACCTTGTGAACATTTGCACACATTAGAGCTCAGTGAGAAGGAACTGGGGGTGGGGGTGGTTCACACTGAGATCACTTCTTCAAACAGGACATTCTTTCTGTGCAGTGACAGCTGATTAAAAATGAATGGAACAATAATATGTTGTTTTAGCAGAAGATAATTAGGCTGAAGCTCCAGAATGTACATGTACAGCTCATGGATGTTCAGCCTTCACTCCCCCAGCTGAGAGAAATGATAATAGATGGCATGAGATTTAGACACAGCAAAGACAATCATTTGAGGTAGACATGAGGCAGGGTTGATGATAAGAGCAATTTTGAAAATGATGTGAGTTGATTGGCTACTAGGTGAAAAGGTGGAGGGGAAGAGAAGGGAAGATGTGAGCTAAATTCCCATGACTTAGGGTGGATTAAATAAAGAAAAGAGGTTCAGTGTTTCATTGGGGATGGAGACAAAGACATGGGCCCTTTTCACTCGACTTCTTTCCTGGGTTTGACAGTCTGTTGTTATTTACTTGGAGAGTGAGCTTAGGGGTTATGTATTTCTGTTATATGAATAGAAAATCTCCAGTAAAAGTTGGCGATCATTTTGGTTATTAAAGAGATCAAATGATGCATTTGGATACTTCTGGGAAGCTTTTAACTTTAACAGAAGAAAATGGAAAAGATAGATACTGGAAGAATCTGGGAAGAAAAGGAAAGCACAAGAGTAGGATAGAGGGTACATTGTGTGATACAACTTTGTGTTACAGGGCCGTAGTACTTCAACCTTATGTTCAGTAGGTCTGCAACAGCCTGAGAATTTGTATTTCAGGTATGCATGTATGTATTCATTCATTCATTTATTTTTCAATCTCTAAGCTTATGACTTTCATTTCTAATACATTCTCAGGTGGTGTGGAGGCATCTGGTTTGGGGACCACACCTTGTGATCCACTGCTATCAGGGGTTAATTTTACCCTGTTTATGGGAAGAGAGTAGGAAAGACAGTTTATACTTTCTGGTATAGACTCCATTTTTTTTTTCAGTTCGTTAACCAAATTGAAAGTAATTTTTAGATCACTATTAAAGGCCTTAAACTGCAAATTGAGAGCTCTGAAGACAAACCAGAAGGATTAGCCATCATTACATATGTTCGCTGAGTGACTGAGGAATCCCTAAAATGAATCATGGGGCTGCCCTAATCCAGGGCTGTGTCCAGTAACAAGTGAGATTATGGGCAGCTGTAGTGCAGGTGGCTTCGAACATGGTGCCTGCTGGGATGGTAGGTGTGGGGAATAAAATACTCTACTTGAATTCCACAATGACTTTTCATATTCTTCTGTAGGAAGTTTCAGCATCTCCTGTAAGAACCATCTCCTATAAGATAGTCAGTACCATCTTCTACGTTTCTGGCATAACAGTCAGGTTAGTCATGAACGCTTTTAGCTGTAAGAAATGGAAATCCTGACCAAAACTAGATTAATAAAAAGACATTTATTTTCATCTCATAATAAGAAGTCTGGCTGCTGGGGTTGGTTCAATGGCTTGCTGTATTCAGAATTTTCCTTTAGAGTTCTGTTGTCCTTTTCCTGTGGTGACATCCACATTGCTTATGGCCAAGCACAGGCTCTCTTGGACATTTCATATATGCTAGAGAAGAATATGCATCCTGTGTGTATCGGATGAGTGAGCTGCAGGTGCCTGTTAGTTTTACTTGCCTTGACTGGCAGCTAGGTGGAGAACAATCCTTGTTTTGGCTACACTTGTCCCCAAAGCTTCCATCATACTGGAGCCCAGGGGTAGAGAGGGCATCAGAGCAAATTCCTGCTTCAAATGCCTCAGGCTATTGATGTTCTTACTGAGATTTTGTAGATTTTCTTGAATAGATGTTTTCCATTTGCTATATGCCCTTAGGATAGTTTCTAGAGATTAAACTTTTTAAAAATATGATTTTTAGCTGTTGAATAGTTGTGCCATTGATGAGAGGGTCTGTACTCCTCATATCATCACTCTGGAAGTTGGTCTCCCTTCTGCATATTTTTAATCCGAAGGGTATATTTCTATTCTTTTACATTGATTAAGTAAATTAGTGCTAGATCAATAAAATCACAGGTAGTGGGTTAATTATGTCAAGGTTAGCAAGAAAGATCAACATCCCAAGACAAATATTGCTTAAACAAAGAGTTACCAAATATAATTTCTAATAACAAACGTTCTATTTTCTAACAAATATAGTTTCTAATAACAAACATTTATAGTCTTAAAGTTCTAAATCAATGACCCCTGTAGTTGTTTAAAATTTTGTCAACATTTTTCCTTTTAGTAAATAGATTTACGAAAAAAATCAATTTTACAGTTACATCACAATGAATAAGCATTAACTTTCACTAACATTTTATGGTAATTAATATGCAAATACCACTCACATTCCCCTTATTTTTCATTTCAACATAGGTAATTCATAACCCACTGTTTTACATTCTCAAAAGCACCATTTCAACAGTTCTTTACTTAAAAGTTCTATTAGTTGCTATTGAAACATAGGGCCTATGATTTTAATCAAGGCTGAATAAAAAATTTAAAGTTCAATAATTTATTTTTGAGCTGGTTTTGGATCAGGTAAATGACACAAGCGAAAGTAATATATTTGAATATAATTCTTGGGGCTATTTTATATTCAAAGACCGGTTTCATTAAACAATGAAATGAATCATTTACACTCCCCTCTGCATGAAATTTTCAAAGAGGTTTCAGCTGCCAACGATAGACTTGTTGCAGCCAGCACCCAAGCGGTGCCTGGATCATTTGGGAGGTGAATAAGTAGTCCTAACAATATGGCAGTTGGAAGGTTGTTATCCGATAGATCATCACCCTGTGAGCTCTGTGGGCTAAGCTGATGACCATGACCAGGGGGAGACAGGAGTGTGCTCGACTTGTATTGTGTGGAGATAGGTTCAGGGCCTGGTAACATGTGCAGAAGGCCAGGATTCTGTCTTTTACTACACATGTGCTCCACAAGTTGGTATTTATCTCCTAACTGCTCTTGCTCCCGTGAGATTTGTCTCATTTGGTGAGTACACCAACCTTGGGAGTGCTAGACTATAGAGTTTATGAGCAACTTGTTACTGCAGGAACAGGAGGTTGGATGAGATTAAAGTTTACAATCTGAAAGCACAGCTGTGCCACAGTCATCTTCCCTCACAATCGGGGTTTCTGGTGAAGTAAAATCGGGGTTGTAAGGCAATTGTAATCCCTCGGTTAAGATCTGGCAATTCGGTTTCATTCTCCATAGTTCGGCCTGTGCAGTTTTCATATTAAATAACAAAACCATTGGCTGCTGTACATAAAGGAGGTGCAGAAACATTGTGTGGTGGTCACCTCTTTTCAGTCTTCATTCTTCTGCAGCTTTCATGTCTTTGGAGTTGAAAAAGTAGCTGGCTTCTCTGCATTTATTAGTGTCATTTGGCTAAGTGTCTGGTAACTGTTACTAGAAATAGGTGTTGAAGTCCGGTCACCTTTCCTGAGAAAAGTGGCATCACTCTCTGTGCCTTGGTCGCCCCAATCCATGTTTCTGGGGCTACTGCCTTTGGCTGGTTGATTATGTAATTTTCTGTTGTGAACGTCACTGCTGTTCTCTGATGTCAAGTAGGTTGTCCCGTTAGCATTTGCACATCTTGTCTTATGGTCACTGTCTCAGTCTGCTCAGGTTACTATGATAAAATTTCATAGCTGGGGCGGATTAAACAAATAAATATCTATTTCTCACAGTTCTGGAGGCTGTGCAGCCCAGGGTTGAGGTGCTAGCAGATTGGATTCCTGGTGAAATATCTGTCTTCTTGCTGTGTCCTCACGTGGCAGAGAGAGGGGGCTCTAGTGTCTCTTCCTCTTTTTATAAGGAAACTAATCCTATCAAGGGGGGTGGGGGTTCTATCATCATGACCTCTTCTGACCCCAAAGGTAACCTCTCAATACCATCCTATTGGGGGTTAGGGCTTCAACATATGAATTTTGGTGGGGAAACAACATTGTTTCTAATAGTCATAAACTGATAGGCTGAAACATTCAATTCTAAATTAAACATGAGAAGTCTGGGATAGCCAAGACATTGGTGTTAGAATTGGATTGGGCAACCCAGACATCTGAACTTTCCTGTATCTGAGCGTAGGTTCTTTCCACTGGGACACTTCTCCAAAGAATGGAGTGGGCTAATCTTTATTTCTCTATCTGCTCCAGTAGCATCATTCACTGCATCTGTCATTATTATAGTCTCTTTGCCATGTCCACCAGGAGGCATAGCAGGTGATTGTACAAATAGAATTCTTGGAAGTCTATCTGGTTCCTTTGGAGTATAGGTTCTGCTACCCGTGATTTTTGTTAAGTTACAAACAAGAGTGAATGTGTATCAAAGCAAGGTTCTTCCCACTCTGAGAATTTAGAGAACTGCTTTTAACTGGGAGAATTAGGGAAAGTTTCATCACTTAATTTGTACCTGGAGCTGTTAGTGGGGTTTTGGCATGATGAGATGTAGCAAAAGGGATTTGAGCAAGAAAGAACAACAGTAACAAAAACCAGGAATGGAGGAAGTGTGGGGTTGGAGAGTAAGACTGGCCTGTTTTGTTTACCTAAAGTGGGTTCGGGTTAGAATGCTAAGGGATTGGTATATAATTGTGAAGAGTAACTGGAGGAATTGAGCAAAGGAATATAATGACTACTGGAGGATTTCCAGCACTGTACAGCTTTCCTTTCTAAGGCTATAAGCTTCCTCACTATTTCTCTTTTTGAGCTTTGATTTTTTTTTTTAATTTCCAGTTTCTTTCTGATTCCTAACTGCCTGTATAATTGGGGGCAATTGTAGAAGACCAAAACGTTTTGTCTGTTTTAATCTTTATTCATATGTGATCATAAGTCTTGTACTCTTCTGTGATTTGAATCTTTTACTCAACATTGTATTTTTGAGATTCCCTCACTGGTTGTTGCTGTGTTTGTTTTTACTGATTTATAATTTTTATAATTTTCCTGTGTAGGAGTATACTATGGTTTATCCTTTCTACTATTGCTACTTTTGGGTTTTGAAAACTGTTGAAATACACATTTATGAATGGGTCTTTCTGTAATACACATGCACAAGAAGTTTCACTCAGGCCTATTTCTAGGAGTGTAATTGTTAGATCGGGGGATGCACGTGCCACATTCTTTTTTCCAACCAGTTGCAAGAGGATGGGAGTTCCTGTTGCTTCATGTCTTACTGTTCAATTTTTAAGTTTCTGCCAAACTGGTGAGTATAAAATTATATCCTGTATTTACTTTGATTACCAGTGAGGTGGAGTTTCTTTTCATTTTTGTAGGGAGCAGCCAGTGAGAAAGATGATTTTTTTTCACCATTATGACGGTGGAATTTTCTTGTGGTTCTTTCTAGCTTTGCTTTGTACATTTTAAGATACTACTTTTAGATACTTAGAAGATTGCTGTAAATCCTGGTGGTTTTAAATTTTTATTAAGATCATCTATATTATCTCCTTGACTGATTTTAAGATTGCTTCAAGTGTAGTATCCTGGGATTTCACAAAATGAATGACATCTCTATTGTGTGGATTATATCTGTATCTAAAGCTGGACGTGTAGCTATCTTGTTTCCATTTGTCATGCTTGATATTTATAGAACTTCTTGGATCTGATATTAGATTTTTTAAAATTCTAAAATATTCTTGCTCATTTTCTATTTCAATATCATTCTTCTAAATTCTCCTTATTGTCTTATTTTTCTAGAACTTCTGTTAGATGCATGTTAGACCTTTGCGATCTCCTCTATTTTCTTAATCTCTTTTTTCTAAAGTTTTTGCTGCTTTATCCCTCATGCCATGTTCTGCACAATTGTTTGGCTTTATCTTTTATTTTATTTTTTCTCTCTGCATCTAGCATGCTGTTTAATGTACCTATTGAGTTTTAATATTAATTATACATTTTCATTTTTAGAAATTCTGCTAAGTTACTTTCACACATATTTTGCTATTTTTTTTTATGATTTCCTTGCTCATATTTTCAACCATCCCTTTTATTTCTATATACATATTATAATAGTTATTTAATATCCTATGAGGAATATGAACACTCTGATCATTTCAAAATCTCAAGTTCTTTGCAGGTCCAAGCCTCATATTTGTTGTTTCAGATTGCTCTTACCTATAGTGTTGGTTCTTTGCATGTTTTATGGCTTTTGACTTGATTTACTAATATATCTTTGAATTCCATCTATGAGAATATTTTTGAGGTCTTCAGAGATAGTTAGTGCTTACTTCTGCCAGTTCCTAGAGGTGGTTACCAGTGTAAAATCACTTTGAATTCTCAATTAAGGTTTTATGGTCACATACTTTGGCATGTGATTGCATGCTTTTGGCTTACAAACTTGTGTGAGGGCTTAATTGTGGTTATACATTCTCGGGGAAATTTTGCCTCCCAATGTTTTAGTTGAAACTATTGTATTATTTATTCATTTTTTTTTTTAACCTTTGTGTTTAGGGTAAACCCATTGGGGTTTCAGTTTTATGAAAAAGAATTTCTTATAAGATCCTTACTTAGCACTTGCTGTAGGCTCTGCCTCTATCCCTTGAAACTTATGAAAACTTCAAAGCAAAGGTAGAGGGCTCTGAGTTCAGCAGAAACTCTCCTGCAAAGCCAGCATGGGGACTCACTGACATCTCTGCTTTCTTATTTTCGCCTAAGTTTTGTCTTCTTCATATTCCTCTTTTATTGTTGTTTATTTATTTTTGGAAAGAAAGTTAAGAAAAGGCATGGCTTCTATCTGAAAATCGGCCCCATATACTTTTTAGGTGGCACTAAGCCAAGCTAAAACCTGAACACTGGACTTAACACTGAATTTCTAAATAATTTGGCTTAATGAGATATTTTCTTTTCATGGAAACTACAATTCTAATTTTTGATTCTTCCTCCCCATTCACTTAGAGAAAAAAACAACTAATCAAAAAAGCAATTTGATAATTTCTTTTGTCTTCCTGATATGTGGTTTTGAAGATTCCTTATAAATAATCTAAAGATGTCATTAGCATTCATAAAATTATCTGAGAAAATTGTTAATAAGTATGGGAGGAATCAGGGATGATTTAAATATCTTATTAAAAACACTTCACTGGAATTAGACCTAATGTGTCTTTCTAATACCTAATTTTAGAAGGTAATTATAGATTAAATATTCAGTAAGATTGGAAGCTGATTGTTTTGCTCTAGGAATACAGGATTTTCATCTAAGTGATATTTACATAAATATATAAGGTGGCCAAGTTCCTGTGCACACTGTATTTTGGAAATAGTATCTACACTAAATCTTGCTATGCAATCCATCCATACAGTTGGGAGAAGCAGAAAATAAATGGAAAATTTCAGATGTACTCTGAAAGAAGTAAGGGATTTTGAGGAAAAGCTGAGTTATTGAGGAGGTAGTGTCTCTTACCATCACTTATTATCATCAAATATTTTTTTGGGGAACCTATTTTCAAACCTGCTTCTACCTATCAACTTCTCCCAAAAGAAGCAAAATTTTCTTTTTGCTTTTGAGCAAGGACAAACTTTCACCATACTTTACGAATCATTCAAATGTGTTTAAGATGATATTTTTATTGACATTTGGAAAAGACCGTTCACTGCATGTTTCCATTAGAGTAGGTGGCAAGTATGAAAATAATCTTTAAACTTCCACCTTGACATTAGTGACACCATTAACTCAGAATTTTACTGGCAAGAGGACAATACTTGCTATATTAATGTAATTAATTTCTCAGAGATCAGTGAAAGGAAGATACAGCTCTGTTGGTGACAAATGCCGAGCAAACACAACATCCTGGCCCGATGAAGCAAGATTCTGGTCTTAATCGCTATCTCTGTACTCCCGGTACTGCAAGCTGATTGGCATGCAGTTAGAGGTATGTATGGATTCAATCAATTCTGGGAACAGAAATAATTTTTATTTTAAAAATAAAACCATCATCATAAAAACTGATATGTATTTTATTTAAAATGCTCAGCTTCACGCCTATAATCTTAGCACTCTCAGAGACCAAGTGGGTGGATTGCTTGAATTTAGGAGCTTGAGACCAGCCTGAGCCAGAGTGAGGGCTTGTCTCTGTTAAAAACAGCTGGGTGTTGTGGACACCGTATTCCCACCTGCTCAGGAGGCTGAGGCAAGTGGATTGCTGTTTGAGGTTGCTGTGAGCTATGATGCAACGACATTCTACCCAGGACCGTAGAGTGAGACTCTGTCTCAAAAAAATAAAAAGAAAAGAAAAAAAATGCTCAGCTTCCTAAATGTGAATATTAAAAATATACAGGATATTAACCATGTTTTAGCTCAATACTGTGGCCACAGTTAATGACCTTAGACTCAGATAAAGACAGGCTTAACATTGCCCTCAGCTTGATTTAATTTTAGACAGGCTCTATGTGACTCTGAGCCCCTGACCTCCTTATTCTTGGACCATTCACTTCAGAAAACTTAGAATTCTAAAGTCTCAAAAAATAGACAACTAATATTTATAAATAAAAATAAAAGGTAATTTCAAAAAACAGATCATGCCAAATCTCGTAGACAATAGAAAAAGAAGAAATACTTCAAAATCATTCTGCTTAATCTGGATACACCTTTGGAAAAAAAATAATAAGAAGTTAATTGATGACTCTACTGAACCTCAGAGTCAAAGCATTCTATTATAGTCATACTCTTAATTGACAATGTGAATGTTACGTTCTTTGCATTACTATTATTATTATTGCTTAACACTTCCTTGCAGCAATTGTCTGATTTCTTTTCTGAATGTATTTATCTTCATTCATTCTTTATGAGGTTTTTGTTTTTAATCCTTATCTTTAGCATTGTTATTGTTGGTAAATTTTGAGTCTTTTTAATTCTGTGAAGGCAAAAAGTAGAAACCTAATAATCACATGTATATGTAAAAATAAAAAAAAAAAGAAACAGAAAACTTAGAATTCTAAGTTTTTCCTCTGCCCCTTTAAGACATAACTTTTAAAGAAGCTTCTCATCAGTTTTACAACTCAGGATGAGTGGACATTCTCAATTCATGTAAGATGCAGGTGTCCTTGGTCCTATAACTGGCTTCATAAACAAATTTCAATAACCCCTAAATGTTGTTTTATATTCCTCTGCTCTGTCTTACAGAAAATACACTGTTTCCTTGACTTTTTGCCTTGTTTTCTAGACATGGTAGGTTTTCTGTAAGACAAAGGAGCTGAGATTCTTAAAGCTCCTGGGTAAACGTCCTTACGCCAACATTCACCATCTCCCCCAATTTGCCCCCAATGCACATAGCTCTTTGTAAGTTACACCACAACCTTCCCCAAGGCATGTGGCCCCTTCTTTAAAATCCCATGATCTCTGACACAGATTTGTGGCATCTTCCCCATTCTCATGGCAAGACTTATGTCATGTTAAAAATCTCCTTTCTTCCTTGGCAATCCTTGTCTCAAAAGTTGGAGCTTGGAAAAAAAGAAAAAAAAGTTGGATCTTTGTATGATGAGCAACCGGACCTAGGCTGAAACCCCCTTGTTGTTTCGACAACAGTCCCGTAACTTGGTCTCAGCTTGTGTTATCAACTTTATTTTCTAGGAGTTTTCTTTATTTTCTGGACATAGAATTTACCACTTCTTTTTTGGCCTAAGCTTACACACTATATTATCCCTCTGTTTGAACTTCTTCTTCCCTATATTCACCTATATAAATTTTACCCATGCTTAGGACCCAGATGGAAGTCATAATCACCTTTCTAAACACAAAGAAAGTGATTTTACCACACACATGACATTTATAATGATCTAATTTGTATTGTGGTATTCTGGCACATGTCATAGGCTCTCTATAAATTTGTAAAGTCTTTGAAGATGCGTTTGTGTTTAATATATTGTGGTATCTTCCCAATTATCTAACATCAATCTTACACACAGTGGAAAATCTTTAAAGATGTGTGTTAGGTAAGTGAACTAAAAACACATTAGCAAAGGCAAAGTGGTGTTTCTAACCCTTGCCCCATCCCAGGCAAAGTTGCCTGGTAAGTGCTGCCTTCATGTACATGTCCCAAAGGCCTCTCTTCAATTATATATGAGATCAGCACTGCTGATTCCTGTTCTTGCTCACTAGAGTTATAGGCACAACCAACTGAATCACTTTCCAAGTTCAGGAAAACATGAATAAAGTTAAATTATAGCAGAAATTGCCACAGTTAAAAAGGTGCCCACTCTGTTGTCAAGGGACCCTGCCCTGTGTCACCAACACACTCAGCCTGTGTTATTCTATCTCAAGTCAAAGTCTCATCTCACTCAAACATGTTATTAGAGTTATAATTTGTTTTGAACATCTGAAGTTTTCAATTCCTTTAACTCACGGACATTAAAGTAAGTGAGAATGTTTATTTTGATTGATTTGGCTTCAGAATTAAAAGCCTTAAAGGAGGCAGATAATAGTGCATTGGAGATGCCAACTAAAGTTCTGGAGGATTGGCACACCTGGGTGTGTAGCTTATAGTTGCTACCCAGTGTCCAGCCTTTCTTTCTCCTTAATTATAGAAGCTCATTTTTGTTCAGTATGACAATGTAGCTAGTTTGAAACGCTCATTGCAAGTATGTTGCAATAATCTCCCTTGCAGCTAGCAAATGCAGTCTGGCCAGTGAAAAACAAAGGAAAATCTCCTAGGTGTGGTTTCTGGAAAAGCTTTTTTTTCTTGCACAAATAGGTCACACTTGCTGTAAGCCCATACTCTTTTCTCTCTCGCTCTCTCTCTCTCTCTCTTTTTTTTTGTCTAGAACTTGATGTAATGTTAGAAGTGTAGCACATTTTGGAAGCATAGTGGGAAAAGTTACATGCTAAGTGTGAGGGTGTGAGGTAGCACATGAGGCATGTAGGTTTGAGGAATATTTCTCCTGACAAAGGTTAAGGTATAAAAGTGTAAAATTTATTTAATCTTTTTAGAAGGAGAGAGAGAGAGAGAGAGAGAGAGAGAAGAGGTAGAAAAGAGCAAGAAGACAGGTGCATGGCATCCCAAAGAAAGAGAAGGAAAAAGCCAGCACCTAAGTCCAAGTGCCAAGGTGATTTTAAGGGGGTGGGGGGTTGTAAATTGGTCAAGAAAATGCTGCATCTGCTCCTTTCTTTCTTATTGGCAGCATGGAGATAAATAAACAAGCCGGGCCAGATGTCAAAGTCCAAGAGCTGGGTTCTCTGCCTTTCTTTGGAGATGGGATTAATGAAGGAGCTGTAACTCTGTTCTAGAGGTCTGGCTGAAGCTTGAATCTCCTTCTCTGCTGTTTACTCAGGAACTCTGTGAAAACAGATTCTCCAAAACAAATTTGAAACTGAAAGATTTACATCTTTTTTCTGAGCCATTCAGCTTTTTCAGAAGATGTGCAAAACAGAACTCCTGGTAGGCAGGGTAGGGTGCCTGTTAGCAAGAGAACTTATAGGATTGACCTTTAACTGTTACTAGGACATTGCAGGACTAGGTTATTTTTGCAAGGCCATTCATTCCTTTCACTAAGGATGGGAGAGTGAAAAGACACCAGGGCTGACCAGCAAGAGTGAGCTGCAGGGGCTGCATCGGTACAGCTGGCATCTTGTGTGTCCAGTGGAGGCTGGAGCCACAGACAAAGGAATAGGAGCTGCTGTTGCAGCCGAAAGAGAAGGGGAAAAGCCCCAGGTTTTTCCATTCCTTCCATTCACTGGTCTTCTGCAGACTAAGTCCTCTGGACGAGGGAAATGTAGTTGTCTGTGACAAACAGAGCAGTGAAGAGGGGAAAAGGATTTAAAAGCAAAAAGGGAAATGGCTGTTACAGTTTATCCATTTTGCTACTTGGCATCCATTTTCACCCTTCTATTCATCATTTATTATTATTAATTATTATTTGAGACATGGTCTTACTCTGTCCCTGGGCTAGAATGCAGTGGCATCATCATAGCTCACAGCAACCTCAAACTCCTGGCTCAAGTGATCCTCCTGTCTCCACCTCGTAAGTACCTGGGAATGCAGGGAAACACTCCCACCCCTGGCTAAGTTTTCCATTTTTTTGTAAAAACGGTCTTGTTCTTGCTTAGGCTAGTCTCAAACTTCTATCCTGAAGTGATCCCCCTGTCTCAGCCTCCCAGATCACCAGCAAGAGCTATGCACTCAACCCTATCCATGTTTAATGCCCACACAATAACAGACACTTTACCTACCAAAAGGCAGCTGTCATTTATACAGAAAAACATTTTTTTCCTCCTTTTCCTCAAAATGGGAGGCATAAAGTAACTATTATTCAAAGCTAGGGTTTCCAAGTGATATGCGGGCCTCTCCCTTAGTTCTGGATACCTGTTTGAGAACGGGTATCAGGTCATCTGAGAACTAAGACACACTAATACTCTTCAAGATAAATAGCAAAGAAAAGAGAAAGGGAAAAATAGGCATTTTTGTTGATATGGAGCAGCATATGTATAATAGAAGTAGGCATAGCTGTGCAATCCTCATTTCTGTACTGAGTCGTAAGGCCATAGTTGACATTTGTCATTTTCCTCTTCCGCCATCCATTCCATGTCTCTTACCCTCAGGCACACCTTGACTGGGTTCTTGGTGGGGGTGGTCTGAATCTTTCTTCCAGAAGCATCCAGGTCTTCAGTGGTCCTGCCTTGATTTGGTCATTCTAATCTTCTATTGACTTTTACTACAGGACATGGAAGTCCTGTGAGGTGTCCTGGTGGATTCTGACAGTCTTCATCTCCATTGTGAAATGGCAATGTCATTTCCCTTTGATTAGATAAATCATCATAGCTGGTAGAGTAGTAACTCTTCCACTGCCTGTTTGGGTCATTGACAGGAGAAGCCATGAATTTCAAGATGGCAGTTTTGATTTATAATTTCATGGTTCTGTAGTGCAAATCTTTCTCCCTTGGGAACCTGGATCTATACAACATCTGAACAGAAGGTTACAAGGTTGAAATGGTGGCGTATTATGTGTAACAGTGATAAGGACTATTTCTACTTCCATCTGTTGATTTCTGGTCTGTGTTTAGTGCCAATGGAAGAAAATATCGCCTTGTATTTTTCTTTGGTTCAAATATGGTGTACCTTGGAGAATAGCCCCCCAACTCTACCGAATCTTCTGTAAACCATCTCCTGTTGTGCCGGATGTTTCTCAGACTACCTGATAAGATGAGGGAATAACATGAGTGCAAGCCCATTGCCCAACTCCTCTCCCCTTGTTTAGTCTAATATAACAATAGGAACCCAAGAGGTTTTGGTGGTTCAAAATTTTTCGGTTTTATCTGAGATAACTGAATGTCCCTCTCCCAAATCTCACATTCCCACTCTTCGATATAATGTCCTAATCTTACCATGAAAGACTTGAGTGTGCTTGCACTGGACAACCCCAGGGGTTACCTGACAGGAGTTGGAGCCAAGGAGAAGATGAGATGGGAAAGAAATAGCCTGGTGTCTCCCTTTCTTCCACTACTTTGGATTGAGATACCCCCTCCCCTGAAGCAAGGATTTGTGTACAAGTAATTATTACAGAAGTGCTTCTGGGGGAGTCTCACAGGGTAGTAGGGGAGGCTGGGTGAGAGGGGCGTGAGAGCTAGGTCAGTCAGAGGGTGACTGTAGTTGGTTTTTGTGGGGAACGTCTGGAGTGTAGGTTCTAGCTCAAGTCTCCACCTTGCAAAGGAGCTGCATTTTCTTACTCTCACTCAACCCTAGTCCCTGGTTAAGAGTGACTGCACCTGTCCTGGGCAGAAATTCTCAGGTCTTTCTCAGGTCTCTGTCTTTGCTAGACGAAGTGGGCTCTGATACCCGAAAACAGTTTTCTGGGAAATAACTGCAGGCATTCTCTTGAAATGAAATCATATAAAAGCAGGTAGAACCAAAAACCATGAAAAAGGGATTTCAGGCGATCTGAGTGCAGTACTGGCTTAGCCTGTACTGTGCTCAGCTTTCTGCTGGCACCTACCATTGTTTAACACTACTGGATGCTGCAGGGGAAGGTAATGCAATTTCCTGTGACGTGGAATGGAGCAGAGAGTGATGGGGAGTGATCTGAGAACGGTCGATTGACCCTACGATAAACCATGAAAATTTTCCCCTGATGTTACATATTTATCTATGGCTACTCTATGATTACATAATAGATCAATGTATAGATGTACATACTCATTTCTGCAGTCTCCTTTTCTGCTGGAAATTACCTATTCCTTAGACAAATATTATTATGGAAAAACCCTGAAACCAGAGCTTAGTTTATCTCTTTAATTTTTTCCTTAGGAAAAATACTGTCAGCACTTTAACAGGGCTTCTGTGAAGACGGGGATAAGTGTAGTATTAGTCCAATGCTATAGCAACATGTAAAATTCCTGGTATGAATATATATCAGCAGACAACATCTTACACAAAGTTTGGGTTCCAAAGGCAGTTGTTTGTAAAATCAGAATATGTTTTTGTACTAAAATGGTTATAATTGGTATTCGGTTTTCAGTATTTCTCATGTACCGATCTTAACCTGAATATTCCTGGACTGCTGAATTATAATGTGAATTGCACTATCTTCTCCCCTTCTCTCTCTCTCTCTCGCTCTCTCTCTGGTTTACTCTCTCACCTCAGTTTGGGTCTTCAGGAAAATCCATTGCCACATTGTGGTAGCTAAATACCCCTTACAGGTATTGAGTAGAAATTGACATTTATCACGGGCCAGAAGATTTGCAACTAAATCTCTATAGTTGTAAGATACTTTACACTCTGGGAAAGAATTTTCAGACACTATCTGTAGAAGGATTTTTTAAAAGCAAAATTTTTAAAAATCTCACACGTAAGACTCAGGTTCCAGATTTCTCAAGGCTGCACAGACCCTTAAAGTTAATGATTATGGATAAAATAAAAACTAGCATACTTACTCATAGAAACTGCTGACGTTTTCATCCCCTTCCTCACTTTTTATCCTTACTTAGTTGGTGTTTTAGTAGCCCAGCACACTCTGTTCTTGTGTGCTGGGCTACTAAGGTTAGTGCTTGTATTTACCAGGAATGGTAAAATAGTGGTTTCTATTTCGAAAGCATTTTTCTTAGAAAGTTTGGCATTTCGAAGATGCTAGGCAGTTACAGCATGAAAGAGTTTATAATCTTGGGTACCTTCCTATGCTCTGGTTTGTTTGTTATGGAAGATATTCTGTCTTGCTTTAAACACTGTCTAGTTCTGTTGAACTATAATAACTTCATAATTAGCCTATATATGTGTCATCAGGTAATTACTATGGCCTCACTGTCAAATCTGGCTTCAAATATGTGTAGCTTTCATTCGTTTTTCAGAAAATAGTTTCTTGACTCATTGAAATAAAATTTTAAATCAAAACTTGTGTTTTATTATAGATTTAAATTTATAGAAAAATGGTGGCGATAGTGCAAAGAGTTTCGATATATCCTATTTCAGTTTCCTCTATTATTAACATCTTACAGAACTGTACATTTGTCACAATTGATGAACTAATATTGTCGGGAGAATGAGGACTGACAACCCCATTCCTGGCAAGGGAAAACACTCCCAGAAAAGGGGGAAAAACAGAGAAATAAGCTGAGTAAGGTAGAATAAAAACAATTTAGCTGACTTACTTTTAACATAACAATTAAACTACTTGTCTGAGCAGTTCCTGCTTTTACTAGAAGCCTGGTCCATAAGGGATACAGCTTACAAACACCCCTTCTGGGTCTATAATTACTCTGAAGAACAATGGCCATAGCAGAAGCTGCGTAGTACAAGGCCTGAGAAAGCACATTAACCTGGCCATCATCTGCCCAGCCAATGGTCAGCAACCTTCCAGAAGAAAATACCCATTGTGTGGATTTGTGTATAATGGCCAGGGAAAAGATCGAGGGAACAGCTCCAGCCCTGAGATATAGACTAGAGGGCTTATATCCTAACCATGGAGAGAAGTGCTTCCTGGTGGAGATTAGGGAAAAATTCCTCTTTCCACCAATTCTTTGGAAGAGAACTGACACCACAGAGAAACTGGAGGGTTCTAATCTTCCCCAAGGGATCTGCGTGTGTGACCACAAACAGAAGGCTGCCCCCATATAAGACTTAAGGCTGTCCAGACCCTTAAAGTTAATGATTATGGATAAAATAAAAAGTAACATACTTACTCATAGAAACTACTGATGCTTTTACTCCCTTCTTCAACTTACTTTCTTGACAAAATGAGAAAATAGCCTTCAATAAAATCTGGGTGAAAGAAGCACTCAGGCCACTCACTAAAGCCCCAGGAGCGAGCTGTGGTCCTGTGTTCCCACCTTTGAAAACGCTATTCTGTGTGTCCTGTCTCCATCTCTTGCTGCTTTTACTTTCATTTTCCCCGTCAATTGCCCCTGGGTCCACAGGTCTTAAAGGACCCTGCCCCGGGGCAGGACCCTGACAAACATCTATCTATTTTTATTTAACTAAAGTCTATACTTTATTCAGATTTTCTTAGTTTTTACCTTTTTTTTTTTTTTTTTCTGTTCCAGGATTCCATCTGGGATATAACATTACATTCAGTCATCGTATGTCATCATGTCTCATTTGGCTCCTCTGGGTGGTGACAGACTCTCCCTGTCGACATATCAGAGGAGTTATGCTCAGGTATTTTCTAGATGTCCCTCAATTGGGAGTTGTTAGACGTTTTTCTTCAAGATTAGACTGTGGTTGTGGGTTGTGGGCAGGCAGACCACAGAGGAAAAGTGCCATTCTCATCTCATCTCAAGAGAACATGACTTAGAACTGTATTGAATGAGTGAGTGTGGAGTAGCCTTTAGTGCAGTAATTATCACACGGCACATATTGTATATTAGCCAACGTCACTGTTCACAGTGCTATTGCGCCTCATTCAATTTGGACAATGCTATCATTATAATAACTAAGATCTCTTCCTATGGTTTACAGATTTTGAGAAATAAAAGACCATCTTTACTCTGAAAACTAAGAGAGAGAATGTAACGTAAAACCAGTGACATAAAACTTGATCCTTTGTCTGAGGTAGCATTTAATAGATTTCTTCATTGTAACTTTCTCCCCCTTTCCATGTGTTTTGGAACTAAGTCACAATGCACAGCTCACAGTTGAGAAGTGGGGAGTTAAGCTCTACTGTTTGGAGGTGGATTATCTACAAAAATTACTTGGGCTTTAATTGGTTTTCATTTTAAACACAGATTCCTTTAAAGATTGTAAGTTTTGTTCTGTCAATATAAGTTAAAAAATGAGGAATATAATAATTACTTATACCCATTTCAAGTTGATGTTTTCAAGCTTAAACCATTTAACCAAGTTAAAGCTTTTTGTCATAGAGTCGAACCTTGGGTCACTTTCAAGGACATAACTGGTATCTGGAAGATATTGAAAGAAGAAAGTTTTCAAAAATAGATTTACATGTACCATGAAGACTGATGAAATTTCCTTTCATGTTTATCTGGTGGATATTTAATAACCCAATGAATTATTTAGTATCATATGCAAATTTCCAGCTAGATTGAGGAAAGAAACTTAATGCAGGGGAGATTCTTCTTCTTTTTTCCGACACAGTTGGGTGTTGTGTATCTTCATTACTTCCCCTGGAAAGAGATTAACTTTTCACTGTTGATATATTTTGGGTTTTATTTGGAACAGAACTATCAGGTAGAAAAGTGATTTTGCTCTTCAAGTTGCAGAGCTTTCGATATCTATCATAATTCCTGTCATATCCTGTGGATATTACTTTGACCACTGCGGCAAGAAATTCTGATGTAATCAGTCAGTCTTCAGGGAGTTCTCGGAATCAAAACTGTTAGGAGGCTCTAAATGAGCCCTGCTAGCCGCGCTTGCTGGGCTATGCTCACAGGTGAGTTTCCTTCCATAATTAGATATTTCGTTCTTGGCATTGAACAAGCATACTTGTCATACTAGGACCCTGCAAGATTTGGAGCTTATTTGTGAAATAAAGGGAAGCAGAAAAGGCGTATCTTACTGTGGCAGGGGAGACTATTGAGCTTTGCTATTTTCTGAGGATGTCATTTAATTTAGCATCTACAGATTTAAAAAGAAGAGTACTCTATCAATTTGTATGAAGCTAAAGCAAAACTTTATAAAATCCTTTCTTTCCACTTTATATACTTCCCCAAATGGAGAGCTTTTGGTATATTTTTGAATATATTCTGTCTCTTTTTACCGATCTATATCTTCATCCATTCATCTATCATCTGCCTGTAAAGTATTTATATAATGGTGACATATAGAACTGAAGAAGGTGAGGTGTAAGATAATTGATAATGCTGAGAGGATGAAATGAGAATAAGGTGGGGACATGGATGAAACTTCTTTAAGAGTTCATAGATCTTGCTCCTGGTATTGAACAGGTTTTCTGGGCTTCATATTTATGCCCAATCTGAACACAGGGCCATTTATACAATAGACTCTTTTTTTGCTCTTAGAGAATATGAATGCTCTTGGTTTCTAGAAAGTCTGATAGGAAAAAAAATCAATAAATCAGTGCAAACTTATGTTGTTGACTAGTAAAATATGCTGTGAGTAGTTTTGATTTAATAGATTTGGGATCAGGTATAGGGTGTTCATTTTAAACATTTATGTTTCAAGTACTCCAAGAATTAAACACTTATTAACATTATTTAATGATTTACAATTCTGGAAACAAGGTTTCTCTCTTTTTTGGAGTAGCTCAAAATGACCTACTGGGAAGGATCCCTGATTCACAACTGAAATGCCATCTCTCCAACACTTTCCAATTTTCATAGGCGGATTTTACCCTTCACCCCACCTCTCCCAGCTCTGCCCATCCTGAAAGCATACGATGTCCAGAATTGTGAAGGGCCTTGTTGGCAACAGTCATAGACCAGAAAACACTAGACCTTGTGCACTGTGAAGGACTTGAGATTTTATTCTGAGGGCACATGGGAAATACTGAAAGATTTTGAACAGGAGAATGATATCATTAGGATTATATTTAGGAAGGTCACAGAGGCTCTGTGTCAACCATGACCGGAGGGGCACTGGATTAAATTTGAGGAATTTTATGTTGGGTGAAATGATGATGAATTGGTGGGAAAATCCAGGCTAGAAGAAAATGGTTGGTTCTGAGATATTTAGGAGGCAAAATAATAAACTTGTTGACTGTTTGGGTGAGAAGAGAATGGGACCCAGCAAGGAATGCTTGTGGGTTTTGCTTAGATCATGAGTGGGTGAGTGGAAGGCCCATGGTGAGAGAGAATGCAGTAAAGGAGGGGCAGGGTAAGTGTTAACAAATCTCTGTCACTCAACATCATGACAGTCATGTCTAAGAAAAATGTTATTTATTGAGACTTGCTTCAAGGGTATGCGATCCATTTATTTCTCAGTATTATCTAGATTCTATCCCTGTATTGAGCGCTGTGCTTCATAAAAACATTGTAGTCCTCCTCAGAATCGTTTTTATTGATTGTTGCCCAGTGTAATGGGATCATTTTATATGAGGGATGTTATCAGAAAGGACCATATGAACCTTACTGCAGCGTTTTCTGTGAAGCTCAGGAAAGTCTCCATGAGAACACATGGGAGAAATTATTCTGTGATCTTGGCAGAGGATTAGTAACTTTCTGGTGTGTTCTTAATTTATAGATGTGGAACCAGGAAACAAGTTGAGATTCTTTCGTTGTATGATTGGCTGTTTGAAGGCTTGGAAGCAATCTTGTTGACCTCACTCTTACCTACACCCTCTTTAAATTCATTTAACTCTTTGTTTCTTCTTGTTGAACTGAACATATTTCTGGTAAGCTGCTTTTAGTCTTTTCTAGAACAAATTGAAGTACAAATAAGGAAACACAAATCTAAAACTAAGCCACTGGTGAGTTTGGAAAAAAATGTTTTTATCTACTAGGCTTTAGTTTTTCATCCGTAAAGTGAAGGGTTTGAACCAGAAAAGCTCTTAAGATTTTTTTCTTTGTTCCTTTTTTTGAAAGTAAATTTATTTCAGGTTATGTGAGGGTACAAGCAACCAGGTCAAAATTTTTTATTTTATTAGTCAGAGTCCCCCTTGTGGTTAGTTCCACACGCAAAAGGTGTGGCAAACACTCCCTCCCAATGCCAGTCAGTGAGAGCACCCCAACCCCTCCCACTCTCCCTTTCTTGTTACCCCTCCCCACAACTTGAATTGAAATGCGTTTTTCTCCTATGTGGGTATGCATCAGACTGTCTACTTACTTTGTATTAGCATTGAGTACATTAGATAATTGCTTTTCCATTCTTGTGATACTTTAAAAGAATGTGTTTCAACTCCATCCAGGATATTACAAAAGATGTGCCATCACCATCTTTTTTATGACTGAATAGTATTCCAAGGTGTGCAGGTACCACAATTTGTTAATCCACTCCTGAGTTGATGGGCATTTAGGTTCTTTCTACATCTTGATGATTGTAAATTAAGCTGTGATAAACAGTCTAGTGCAAATGTCTTTATAATAAAATGATTTTTTTTTCTTCTAGGTAGATGCCTAGTAGTGGAACTGTGGGGTCAAACGGGAAATCTAATTTGAGATCTTTGAGGATTCTCCATACTTCCTTTCAAGAAGGCTATATTAGTTCGTCTGTGCTGCTGTCCCACCAGCAGCATAAAAGTGTTCCCTTCTCTCCACATCCACACCAACATCTGCAGCTTTGAAATTTTGTGATGTGGGCTAATCTTACTGGGGTTAGGTGATATGTCAGGATGGTTTTGATTTGCATTTCTCTATCAGGTATGATGAACATTTTTTTTCATATGTTTGTTAGCCATTCATCTGTCTTCCTTAGAGAAAGTTCTGTTCATGTCTCTTGCCCAGTGATAAATGGGATTGTTACCTCTTTTTTTTTGTTGATTAATTTGAGTTCTCTGTAGATCCTTCAAGCCTCTGTCTAATTCATAACATGCAAATATCCTTTCCCATTCTGAGCATTGTCTTTTTGCTTTGGTTGTTGTGTCCTTAGCTGTGCAGAAGCTTTTCAGCTTAATTAAATTCCATTTGTTTATTTTTGTTGTTGAAATTGCCACTGAAGTCGTCTTCTTAAAATCTTTCCCCAGGCTGATATTTTCAAGTGTTTCTCCCAAACTTTCTTTGAGGATTTTTATTGTTTCATGCCTTATATTTAAATCCTTTATCCATCTTGAATCTTTTTTCTGTTATTTTTTTTAAGCTCTCCAGTTTCTGTTTCTAAAGAAAATTAGGAGTGTTCTCAAGTTTGAGCCACCATGGACAATAATTAAAGTACCTAAAACTTGACTAAACATCAACTGCCATATCTTTGCTCCTGGAATTATTGATTACTCAGATAATCCCTATTCTTCACAGTGACTAGGGAGCTACTTTTGTCAGATATATTCTTCCTTGATGTTGATGTTCTACACAGAATTGTATTATAGTAAAACTTAGAAACCAGTGTTTCTCTTGTCCTCCTTTCTCACTCTTGATGAAGTTTGACTCACTTGCAGCAATTTCAGAAATTGTTTGCTTTTTGCTTACTGTACATGAGTCTTATCACATGGACCTATTCTAAGAGCTCATTGGTAAGTGGGTTTCAAATGCCACTGTTCAAGCTACACAAAGAGGAAAGTATCCCTCTGAGAAATGGTCCAGGGTTCATGGTTCCATGGTAATGAAGCTGAAGGATCACACTATAAGGTTACAGGTGGTAATAATTAGAATTGACCTGCGTGAAAGAAAAAGTGAGGTACTCTAGTGCTAGTTCCTGTACATGTTAGGATACTTTATCATGAGTATCTGAGTTTGCTGGTTGGCACTATGACCTTTTGTTACTCAAAGGCCACAATGACTTTTCTCAGTCTGTCATCATTTCAGGCAGCAGTCCATGGGATGCCTGAGTTAGCACAATGACATTAATTTATAAAACTTCTCCGTGCATAGATTTTTAGACTGTAGGTAGGGTTTCTTTGTATTACACTGTGTATACAAATAAACATTATGTTTTAGGTGCAACTCTTTCTACAAACATTTATCACTTACCTTTAATGTATCACACTCTATGCTGTTTCATTCTGCTTAGCATCTGTTTGGTGTTTATTTAAGAAGATAAGTAAATAGGCCCAAAGCCAGAAGTTAAATACTCATCATCTAAAGAAGAATGGAGTAAAGAAGGATGAGCCTATATTAGTGTCTTGGAGCAGAGGATAGAGTAAGAGTGTTGAGGGATGATCTGGAAATTAGCTCATGGAAGAAGACATGCAATTACATGTAGACTTCCTTTCATACACTATTGCCTTAGCCACTGCAGTTACATGCATTGCAATAGGAAGACATGACAGATGATGGAATTGTTTTCCTGGAACAAAAGATTTCCTGCATTTGTGTTTTTGCTAAATCAATTTAGTGTTACAGGGAAGGGTGGAAGCAGGACAGACCTAAAGGAGAAATGGAGCTCTTTGCAAGGTTGACCCTGAGAAGCTGACTTTAATTGCTCTGGGTCAAAAGCTGTAAGAAGATACAGAGCAGACTATAGTTAGATTCAATTTCTCAAATATGCCTCAAAAGTAAAAATGGGAAAATGTTGGAGTGGATTCCAAAGCAGAGAAGTGGACATTTCACATAAGGTCAGCAAGGATATATAGATCTAAGGACCCCTCCTTTTTTCCTTTTCAAAAACCCAGATGTGAGATTCTTATTCCTGGGTTGTTATTAATTTATTTAGCTATCCACCAAAGTGTAGGCAAAACAATGGGCACAAACCTTGATATTGAAAACAACTGAAACATTTTCATTCTTGTAAGTCCCATAATAGGGGAGAAATGAAATATATTCAGGAGATGTTAGACATTCTTCCCACTAGGGCCCAAGTGACTCCCTGGGAGTGAGCAAGTGGTGTGCTCAGATGTTCTAAGTGTGTGATGCCTGGAGAGGTTAATTATTTGGTGCAAGAGCACATAGACATTGAGGACTTCTCATTTGAACACAGGGAAGACTAGAGGTTTCTTCAGGAGGATGAATACTCATGAGACCTTTCTGTAAAGTAATGATATAGGTCCTATCTTAAAGCACCCTGAATACCAGGGATGATACTAGATGCTAACAAATTTATCTTTGCTTGACATATGTGAAATACCCTTTATGATGTTAAAACCAAAGCTCTCAGATACTAAATAATTTTCATTGAAGGAAAGTGTTTGAAAATAAGAATGACCTCACTGTTACCACACTGAATGTAGAGAAGACAAAGAAACTAATGTTTGTTGAACAGTTATTGTGTAGGGTGATCAAAAAGAGTCCTGGAAGGTAGATCTAATCATTATTTCTATTTACAATTAGAGGAAACTGAGACTCATGGAAGGTAATTACTTATACATCACATAGCTATTAAATGATAGAGGTGGAATTCAAACTCAGACTTGCTTATTTCAGAGTTCATGTACTTTATTGGACATGATGAATGTAGGCAGAGTTTGATGACATTGGATTCCCGCTTCATTATTTTCTCCTTTATGTATTCCCTTTCTTTCACCTTAAGGCTATACAGAACCATTTGTACTCATTTCTTGTTCTCTGCTGTCAGGTTGTTAAATAACATCTGACAAATATAAAATGATAATTAATGTGACAAAAGTGATAGTTAATGTGATGACCAAGTGTATATGAAATTCAGTAGGAACCGTCCCTATTGTTAAGGAAAAGCTTGCTACTTAGGTCCTGGGAGAGAGATTTGAAAAGATGAGACAATTTACCCTCCTCCCAGTTTCTGGAAAGAATATGGAGTTTTATTGGGCAGGTATTAGAAGGAAAGTTGGAAATGTTGGGTTCACAAAAAAGAAATATTTTTTTCTCTTCCTCTTGAAATTTGGTGACCATAAACTAAATCTAGAATTTTATGCTTTTTGATTGTTCAAGGATTTCTCAACCCTGCCATTACTGACATTGAACTGGATAACTCTTTGATTTTATGTTTTTTTTTCTTTTATTAAATCATTACTGTGTACATTAATGCTGTCATGAGGTACAATGTGGTTGTTTTATATACAATTTGAAATATTTTCATCAAACTGGTTATCATAGCCTTCATGGCATTTTCTTAGTTATTGTGTTAAGACATTTATATTCTACATTTAGTAAGTTTTACATGTAAAATGCACCATAGAATTGGTGTAATTGTAAGATGCACCATAGAATTTTATGCATTTTGATTGTTCAAGGATTTCTCAACCCTGACATAACTGACATTGAACTGGATAACTCTGTGCATCTCATAATGCTTGGCAGCATCTGTGACCTCTACTTATTTGAGACCAGCAGGATCCTCTCAGTTATACATACATAGATTTGTCACATATGTATACATGACAGATTTATTTTTATATATCATTGTACATATTATTATAATTAACAATATGTACCATTTATATTTATTATATATATAAAAATGAAAAACGTCTCCAGATATTGCCAAATGTCTTCTTGGAGACAAAATCACCCTTGGTTGAGAACCACTGGTTTTCTAATGATAAATTTTACTAAGTCTATTATATTCTTAAAAAGTTGTAATTCAGGTTGTTCTGTGTGAAGTGAGGATAACCAAACCATGGAAATCTACTTTTGCCCTTATAATTAGCGTGGGTCTACTTTTCTACTTGGTAGAAATATTTAATGAAACTTTCTCTTTGAAAGAGATAAGCCAAGAAGCTGAAAATACAGACAGGTAGAAAATCGCCTTTTAATGACAATTCAGCTGCCAAGAAAATCTATAAGTGATTCCTTTTTGGGTTATTCTTCTTTTCTCCTGGATGGTATGCATAAAACTGATAAAGAATATTATTGGCTGAATTTTTGCTTAGCAATTTTGTTAAAGTTCAAATATAAGTTGCATTTTATTTGGTGCCTAATTTAGTATATGGAATTTGATTCTGAGGCCCTGCAGAATAACTGTCACCCACTGTGGCCTGGACCTGTTAGCCACATGGCAGCCTCCTCTAATTAACTGTCAGCTTCTGTATTGCTTTCATCCTCCTTAGTCAGGTAGTTTGGAAATGGTTCAGAGTTGTCCTTGGTGGTGTCTCCTGGACATTTAACTCTGGAAGAAGCACAGAGAAAGGACCAATTCCTCCTGATAGCTCAGTAAGTAATCAAGCCCAGCGGCCTTCCTCAGAATTGTGACAGTAGTTGGAATTCTCTTTTGTATCAGTGCCTCTTTCAGATAACTCAGTTTTTAAAAAGTTATTCAACTTTTTCTCCATTATAGAAGAATTATATGCCCATTGTCGGAAATGTGGAAAATATATCATGAAGCAAATTATAGTTGCCCATAATCCTGTCATTAAGAGACAGTTGCCTTTAAGATTTTAGATTATTTTCTTCTAGGGTTTTAGTGTGCATTTTACATTGACGATGTCATACTTTAAAATATAATTTAGTATTCTGCTGGTTAGAACTTTAAAACTTAGCTCTATCTCATAGGCTTGTTTCTGTGACATTTATAATTCTTAAAACTTGGTTTATAGAAAGAAGTGTTGAATTAATCATCATAGAAATCCTTTTGGTGTAGGGAAAGAAATTCTGCATGATCCTCTTTATACAGGAGGAAAATTGAAGCACAGAGGTGAAGCGATTTTTCTCTTCTCTTATTGCTATGTTAATTTTTGATGTTAAAGAATTTGAATCTAAGATTAGCACAACGCACGATCAGCTTTGTGTTTCAAAAGGATCACTTTGGCCTTGTTGTACAGCAATGCCAGGCTAGACAGGGAGACCAGTTAGGAAATCGGTGCCATAACACAGGTGGCAAATAATGAAGACATAATTGGAAACAAACCTACGTGAATAGGGGATTGAAAGGAGGTGATGGATTAAAAAGATATCAAGGAATTACAAGTGTCCCTAGCATGTGGCTGGTGCTTTGTGTGGAAAGTGAGGTAAAGAAAGAAATCCAGGCTATTCTCAGGTGTTAGTGTGAACACTGTTCACTAAGAAGGAGAAAGTAAATGGTGGGACAGTGTGGGAGGAAGATGATAATTCTCATAGCACATGGAAGTAGACCTATCTGATAGGGTGTTGGCCTGAAGTTTGATGGGGGGAAAAGAAGGGAAGAAAGAAAAATAGAGTGGGAGAGAGAGTGGCACAGAGAGAGAAAAACAGAGAGAAGGGCGTCTGGGCTAGAGCGGTTGACTTGGGGCAGATTATCATTTAGGGGGTAACTTACATCCTAGAGGTAGATGAACTTACCTAGGCCAAACATGCAGGGTGAGAGAAGGGAGCCTCAGATAGAGTCCCTCTTTGATTCTTTTAAAATTCTTTTTTAGGTTGATCTCTTGGATAACCTGTGTGCCACTCAATGTCTCATTTCTTCACTGAGATGGCTTTTTGCCACCAAACAGAAATGTTCCCTCTGATCTCAATTGTCTTCGCAGTGGTATTTGATACTGACAGTACCTTTCTCTGCCTTTCTGAAACTCACTCCTCCTGCGACATGTATGCCTGCCTGAGTGTATTAGTGAGCAAAGTAAAATTTAATAAAAATTCCAGAGGAGGGAGTAAAAGGATGTCACATAGCAAGCTGCATAGCACCTGGAAATTTCACTGGACATCCCGCTTCTTCCTGGTCTGTCTTCCCAGCCTGATGACCTTCTTTCTGTGTCTCTCTGGTGCTCACTTTGTCTTTCCTCCAACAATCGGCCGTTCTGGTTTACTCTTCCTGAGTCGGCCTCTGCCCCATCTCTGTCACCCTTTTTATTCAGACCAATTTATCTCTTTTTCTGTCTCCAAGCTTTTATACAACTTAATATTGCTTCAAATACTCCATAGCCATTAGGAGAAGGATCAAGATTTTAATTGTTCTCAGGAAAACAAAAAAACAAAAAACACAGATCTACTTGTTACCAAAATCTGACCTGCTGTGCAGGCACCAGGAGACTATATAGAACAAAAACTGTTGATATTCAGATTCAAAATCTGTGCACTAAAGAACCTTTTACATTTTCCCTTTGAGTATAAAATCATGTCCATTTTCCCTAGGAGTTCGTCACCTTGTGAAGCGGGTAGATAGTCTGCTCTTCCATCTGGCCCTACTACAACTCTTCCTTCTTCTGATGGAGAGAAAAAGTGTGGCTTTCGCAGGGTTGAGGGTATTTGGGGGACATTAAAAGGAGCACACATGTTTGATAAGCTCCTCCCCACACGGTTAGCACTGCGATCACTTCACTCAACCTTTCCTTAACGACTACAGTGTAGGTTAAGTATTGCTATTCCCGTTCTATAGATGAGGAAAGTGAGGGGCAGAGAAGGGGACTAGTGTAGCCACGGTGGAGGAGCTCAGGCCGTGCTGGCTGGGCTGCCTGTGCTCCCGCCGTGGACCCGCACTGCAGCCAGAGAAAACTTCTACTTTCCAGACTCGAGAAAAGAAAACTGATTTGGTTCTGTCCTTTGGTCAATGTTTATTTTAGACTCCCTGCACATGGCAAGGAGACTAAACTTCTCATGCCTAGAGGCCAAAATGTGGGCAGTGGAATGGGGAAGAGGGCTAGACATGTGTTTTTACAGATTAGGAATCATCTGTAGGAAAGCACAAGGGCTTCTCAAACTTGTTGACTTGGGAATTTGCAAACTTACGCTTGCGCTGTTTAGGAAAAGCCCATCCCACCTTTGACCTCATGATTTCACAGCTGACGGATTTGTAGTTGGGCCTCAGGCTATTTGGGACAGGACACGTCTACAGCTCCTCTGGATAAACAGTCAGCATGCAAGGACAGGGACACTGGCAGACCAGGTTTGCCACCTTCAGTCCCCTGTGCCACAATCTCTGTTGCCCTCAGGAGATGTTTGACAATGGTCACATGATTGCACTATGTAAGGAGACTTATTTTCACTTCCATTTCTATTTTCTTTTGCCTTCCAGCCGGGCCCTCTTTGTTTACTTCCGTGCATGCTTTCCATTGGCAACGTCAGTTCCTCTGACGGGCTTTATGGGATAAGACTTTGACAACCACAAAAATGTGGGAATTGATGCCAAACTAGCAAAATGCTAAAGAATAAAACACATTTTTCTGTTAAATAAGAATAATATCTCCAAATTGAGGTTCCCAAGGTAGGGATGACAAATAAAAATGTACTCTTTTTAGCTTTTTTGTTCTACTTCTTTGGTATTTGGAAGTAGAAATATGTTACCCTTTCCTTTCCTTTCCTCTTTTCCTTTCTTTGAGAAAGAGTCTCACTGTGCCCTGGGTAGGATGCTCATAGCAACCTCAGACTCTTGGGCTCAAGTGATCCTCTTACCTCAGTCTCCTGAGTAGCTGGGTCTATAGGTGCCCACTACAGCATCTGGATAGTTTTTCTATTTTTAGTAGAGACAGGGTATTACTCTTGCTCAGGATGTCCTCAAACTCCTGAGCTCAGTCAATCCACCTGCCTCGGCCTGTCAGAGTCCTAGGATTACGGGTATGGGCCACTGCACCTGGCCAGGAATGTGTGTCTAATGGTAAAGAATATGTCAGAAATCAGGACTTAAACACAAAGAAGCAAACTTTTTGGAAGGCTGCAGTCAGCGGTACCTTATGTAGCTCTTGGTATAAAGTCTCTTCACTCATGACTATTAGCCCTATTCTTTTTTTCTTAAAAAGAGATCTCGTCATTCAAATAGTTCAATGACCATAACTCCCCCTTCATTTCAACTCCAAGTACTTTAATTATTTTCAAAGATCCTCTCCTGGAAGATGTGGGGGATGCAGATTGATATGACATCTTTCTTAATTTTCAGGGTTTTGTCATCCAGGGATAATACAAGTCAGTATAAGACAAGGCAGACTGGTGTAAGAAAAGGCCCATTAGCAACACTGACACAGCCCATTTGGAAAATAAGGGAAAGAAATATTGATTCTAGTTGCAGAAAATCTGGGGAGGAGAAGATTAAATCTGATCAAGTCTTTGGAGTAAGCATAAGGCTTCACGCATAGGAGGGAGACAGGAACAGTGAGGGTAGGTGCAAGTGCATGACTGAAGGCAGAGGAATGAGAATGGTGTGACCTGTGCACAGCTGGAGATAAATTTGCATGGAAATCTGGGGTTACTAAAAGTATCACCTGAAGGAAAGCTAATACTAGAATACAATAAGTCACGGTTTTCAGAGTTGCATTTTCTGATTTTGAAACTCTAGATATAATTTAGGGACTTTTGGCCCCAATATTCCTGATATATTTTTTTTTTTTTTGGCAGTATATGTTATATTCCAATATATACTTTTTTTTTTTTAATCAATTTTTCTGCATTTTTTCCTAAAGTCAACTTATTCTTAGTCTAGGACACTATCAGTTCCCGCTCCTCCAGTTGAAATACATTATAACTGACTTCCTGGCTTTCAGTTTTTCCCTTCTCCAACTTTTTTTTTTCTTTGTATAATCGCTACATTGGTTATTTAAAAATACAAAGCAGACAGAGTCTTCCACTCTTTTGCTTGGTACCCCTGAGTGGATTTCTGTTATGCTTAAAAAATAGATTAATGAATATATAGAAGATTTTAAATTGAAAATAAGTTATTCATGATATATAAGGGAAAAGAGCCAGACATTTCTGAAAGAACTTTCTTTGCTGGTCCATAAAGCAAGCCTTCCCGTTAAGATCTAGAGGTAATAAGAGCCCACTGTGGCCAAGCACTGCTCCAAGGACACACACATACACACTTAATCTTCACAACTATTATGTGTATAATGTATTATTGTCACCTTCTTCTCACAGTTTCTATAGGTGAGACAGCAAAGGAATAGAGAATTTCTAACTAAAAAGTCCAGACAAAGAAACCTTAGCCATCTTCTGATCTCGCGGTACCCAGATACTGGACTGCAGATCACTGGGGTCTGCACCTTGTTTTCCACTGGTCATTTCTTGCTTCTCACTCCTTTTTATTAACCTCAACTTGCTACTTATTAGGCCTACCTATGGTGAAAATCCGTGAGTAGCAGTTTTCTTAATCTTTATTGTAAAACATCTTTATTTTGCCCACAGTTTTTGGATGACTTAACAGAATATGGCCCTTTATTTTAAAAATTTTTATCAATGTGTAAAATACACATAGTGACTGCACATATCATAAGTGTATTAGTTATTTTGTTTTTATAAACACACACTCATTTAACTCCCATCCACATGGAGATCTGAAACATTTCTAGTATCCAGAATGTCTCCGTAAGCCTCTTTTCAGCCAGTACCCTCCATTCCTCCCACACCCCAAACTCTCCCTTTTTAAAAAAAAAATAATTTTATGTTCATACATATGTACATATGTTTGTATATATTTTACTGGAGCCATCTATGATGAAGCATTCCTTGCCTTTATAAAAATCACAAGCTCAGATCTGCACTTAGTTTTTGAAAACATTTTTTTCTTTTGGTATTTTCCTTACAATTTCTGGGTTTCTGTAGCTGGAAGTTCTCACATGTGGTCCAACTTGATATATGGCCTTGAGTGTTATAGAAGTCTACAGAAAAGGTTATTCCCCATTGTACTGAAAATCCCGACTCCCTAACCTGGCTCGCGTTGCTCTGTGTGAACTGGCTTCCTTGTGCCCTGTGACCCCCCCACCCCCCCGTCCCCCAGGCAGCTCTTCTCACCCCAGTGGTGCCGGCCTGCTCTGTGTTGCAGAGCACGTGTCCTTTCCTAGCTCTGGCCATCCTCGTTGCTGGGCCTCTGCCAAGAATCATTTTTTCTGTAGTTCTTGGATAGCTAGTTCAGCCTTCAAGTCACAAAAACTTTAATGTCAGCTCTTTAGTGTCCTTCTCAGAGTGGTCTCTTCCCATAAATCTCTTTCTTATCACTCCATATATTTCTTTCACAGCCCTTATCATAATCTATAGACCTCTTAATTTGTTTTTATAATTTACTTTTTTTTTTTTTTTTTTTTAGTTTCTAACTGCCTTTTCATCTCAAATGTCAGTTGTCTGAAGTTAGAAATCTTAATTTTCTGACTCCTCCCTGCTGTGTCTCTGGGGATGAGTGAGGTGAGTACTTAATTAATGTTTATTAAATAAATGAATGAAATGGCTCTTGTAGTGTCTAGAAGTTTTTAACTCCAAAAAACATACATGTTACGTGTGCTTGATCATGGAGCACATTAAAAGTGCTCCATTTTCACATCTTGAGCCAGATTCCTTCCGGGCTTAAGGCACTTCGGCTTCTTCTGAAATTTGAGCTAGTTCTTATTGGTTAAAGATAAACCATATAATATATTAGCAAGGAAAAGTGGCCGCTCAAAAGACATCCCAATGGCAAGATTTCCGGGGTGGTTCATGAAGAGTCTAGTCTCATTGATGTTGGTTGGGTTCTAGCAATACTGTTCTTGTTATCTCATCCCCAGCCTTCCCTGTCTGGGTCCAATTTTAAAGCTAAGCTCTCTTATCTCTTTTTTCTTCCTGTAAGTCACCAACCCATTCCTTCCTCTCAAGCTTTTAAACCATTTTTGCATTTCAAATAGAGTTCTGAAAATTCCTTCTGTAAATCAAAAGGGTTATCTGCCATTTGTGAAGCCGCTGATTTAAGAGACTAGGATGTATGATTGTGTCAGACCCTTAGACATCTCATTATATGTTTAAGCTTATATTTTATCGCTTCAGGAAACCTGGATAAAAGCAAAATCACAAATTCCAGCAGCATGCCAAAGTGACTACACTGAGGTAGCTGTTGGTGCTATTCAGTTTCTCACAGGGGCAAAGCCATTTGTGAATGCAGAGATAGCAGGAAAGCCCCTTAATAAATACTTGTGCAGTGATCACATGAAAAAGAATACTTTGATATTTTCAACCCAAGGGATAGACTTCTTCTTCTCCTCACCCCCATCTTTCATGTGTCTCTGATGGAATCAATGATTAATTAGTTGCTCAATATTTTTAATATTTCTTGTACTTTTATGCTGGGGTTAATACTAGGACAGGTCTGTTATAGAGGAGGTCAGTGGTATTAGTTAGGAGGTGGAGACAAAGCTTTAAGACATTGTATTTGTACATAAAGATTAGAGAACAAAATAATAGTCACCTAGCAAATATTTAGAAAGTAGCTATCATGTATTAGGTACAGTCTTAGATACTGGTAACACGTTATCATGGACTTTCAACATCCCTGGGACCCAGTGTCTTTCAGCGGAACTGGCAAATTCAATGATATATTATATGATGGTTAAGTATTATGGAGTAAAATAAAGAAGGGAAGAAGAATCAGATGTTCAAGGAGTGGAAGCGAATAATTCTAAACAGGGGGATCTGAGAGAAGGACAATAAGAAGGTGATATTTGAGCAAAGACTTCAGGGAAGGTGTAAGTCATGCTGATAGGACAGCAGTTTATAGTTACAGAGGAATTTAATATTAAATAGATTATTTGTATTCATTTCTAAACTTGAAGTTAATTTCACAGTGGGCATATTTTATCTTAATAAATAAGCAAACAGTCTTGAAACCTCTACCAATACTATCACATCAGTCTGCTTAATGGTATGTGGGTCTGCTCTGTTAGGCTTTCACTATCTTGTTCTCAATATTCAGTTGAGGTGAAAGTCTGGCTGAGCAGATGGGCTGTTAATAAGCTTAAGTCTTATTGTGCCACTGGAACCATCATCGTCTCTGCAGCATTAAACGTGTCACGAGGTAAGTCAGGGAGCTGGTGAGGCAGATGGCATCTGCCTCTCACTGTGGATGGATTAGATAGTGTCCTGTGCATATATATGGAACAGAAGGCAGGCAGTGTATGGGGGTGGGAGGAAGCTGAATACCCAGAGAATTCCCACTGGGAATCTTCTCTCCTGTAAGAAAAGTGGAAGGCTGGTTGCATTGTATTTCTTCCTTTCATTCTAAAAAATATTAGAGTTTTATAACCTTCAAAACCTGTTGTAAAGCCAACTTCTCCAAAAACATTTCTCTGAAGAAGTTTTTTGCTTTCTTTGACTGGTTCAGGTGTGACTTTATTCTGACTTTCTAAACTTCTACTGAATTCTGCTCTTTTGAACTCTGTACAAGAAAGGATAGGCCTCGGAGTTGGGTCTAACTTCCTTGGATGTTATCCAAAGGTAGTATCTGCCTTTCAGCATGTAGAACATAATTTTCCTTTAAAAATGGTTATCTCTGAAGATGGAAATAGGGAAGGGAGTTGGTATTATAAGGTACATAATTTGGGGGTGATTTTAATGTTATTTACTTCTGATACTTATATATGATTAATAAGTGATCATATGTATTCCATGTTAGTCATAGAATCCAGTTATTCTCATAGAATTCAAATGGTGCAACTAGAAGTCAGGTTTGTTTTTCCATAAAATGCTGGGAAAGGTTGACATATTTTATTTTATTATATTTACTCAGGAAAACTTTTGCTATGAGAAAAATGCAACTATTATTAATATGGAATCACTAATGTCCAAAATTGCAATTGCAAGAATCAAAAAAGATAGAGAGAAATAAACCTTTGTTGAGCTTTTTCTACATATTGAGTGCTTCACATGGATGATCATTTGTTTAAAATTCGCTCTGCGAGGAAGACATTGTCCTCAACTGACAGGTAGAGGAGTTTAAGAAATTTGCCCAGTGACACACGCCTAGAAAGAGGTCGAACCTGAATTGAATCCAGATCTGCCTGACTCCAAACCTCTTCTGACCTTGTTATTCCCTCCCTCATGGGTGGTGGCTTCTGACCTTCTACTTACTGTCATTAATTACTTGTTTAATGTGTTTTGTTGTCTCTTTGGCAGATGATAAGTCTTAGGGGCCAACAGTTGATTAAAACATTATAGTACAAAACACAGTATTAATTTTCTGTATTAGTTATCTATTGTTATGTAAAAGTTATCCCAACTGAATGATAATGATGTGTCCATGTAGGTTCATCAGTTGTAACCAACTTTGGTAGGGGATATTGATAATGGGGAAGGTTGAGCACAGGTGTTGGGAGGGAAAGGTGTATGGGATATTTCTGTACTTTCTCCTCAAAAAATGAAGTCTTTAAAAAAGTTACCTTGAAACTTATTTACTCCAAAACACAGAAAGTAGAGACAATAAATATTTATCTTACACACTTTCTGAGCAGGAATCAAGAATCTGAGCATGACTTAGCTGGGTGATTCTGGCTCAGAGTGTCTGTCTCTTATGAGGTTATGCTCAGGCTGTTGGCCAGGGCTGCAGTAAGCTCAGGGCTAGTCTGGGGTGGGAGGATCCACTGATAAGATGGCTGCTAGTTTTGCCACATAAGCCCTCACTAGGTTACTTATCATATTGCAGCTAGCTTTTCCCAGACTATGTGATATAAGAGAGAGGGAAGCTGTGGAGTCGTTTCCAATCTAGTGTTAGAAGGGATGTATGATCATTTCTGCTGTATTCTCTTGGTTGGTGTGGGAAGGGATCACACAGCTGTTTGAATTCCAGGAGGCCATTTTGGAAGTTGGTTATCACACTTTCTACAACTTTAATGTTTTTGCAGGGTTGAGTATTGGGAGAAGTGTTCCATGAATCAATGTTATTGGCCCTGTTTGCTTGCTTCTTTCATAATAATATTTAAAGCTTGTATAATTTGATCATTCTCTCATTAGCTTTGTATCAAGCAACTTGTGTTGGGAAGAACTTCTGTAGAGCTTACTCAGGTCTTATACCCGTCATGCTCTTTATAGAAAGAAGTATAGGATTCTATGTTTTATGTCTTATTTTAACTTGAACCCAAACTCCAAACCTTAGCATTGTGTTCTTGCAAATTATCTCAATAATGGTTAAAAGAATCCACCAAAAGTTGATAAGATACAGGCTCATCTTTCTATTCTGTAGCAACTTTTCTATTACTATTTAGACTGTGGTAATTTTAGTTTCATCTCCAATTGTATCAGAGTTGAAGCTGGGAAAGTGAGCATGAATGTTCTTCCCCAGTGCAAAGCACTCTACTTTTTAGACCATGTGCACTTGGTTTTATACACAAGTGCTTAGGGAGTGAACACTTGAGTTGACTGTCTCTGAATTACAGCTCCATCTTTCCAGGACATCAAGGCCCTAAAGACCATCTGTGTTACTGTGGTAGATGTTGTACCTTCTCCCTTCCGATGCTCAAGCACATGTTTTTATACTTTAGTTCTTTCTAAATTGATAGTGAACACCTAAGGTGACCATTATCCTTCAACAGCATAGAAGACCTAGTCTAGAGGTTCTAGTGTCAGCTCTCTGGTTTCTTAATGAAAGTAGCCTCCAGAAGCTCACATCACAATTTTTTTTAGCTTATTATTTCTCAAAATTAAAGAGAATCTTTGGGAGAGGGAAAACATTTATTAAAAATGCAATTGCTAGGCCTTCTACAGATACTAAGCATTCTGAACCAGAATCTCTGTAATTTGGGTTCAGACTATATCTTGGATTTTTAATTTAAATAATAGATTTACTAAAATGTGATTTTTGTACTTTAAAATTTACCCTTTTAAAGTGTACAATTTCAATATATTGGCAAAGTTGTACAACCATCACCAGTAACTAATTCCAGAACATTTTTCATCATCCCCAAAGGAAATCCTGAACCCATTAGCCATCACTTTCCATAGTTCCTCCCTTCAGCTCCTGGAAACCACTGTGAACTTGCTGTTTCTGTGGATTTCCCCAACTGGATCTTTTGTATAAATGGAACAACACAATATGTGTGGCCTCTGTGACTGGCTTCTTTCACTTAGCATAATGATTCCAAAGTTCATCCATGTTGAAGCATAGATCAGCACTTCTTTCTTTTTTATTGCCTAATAATATTCCACTGAATTAATATAGAATATCCACTTATCAATCAGTATGCTTCCACTTTTGACCATTATGAACAATGCTGCTATGAATACTCATGTATAATTTTTTGTGGATATATGTTTTGAGTTTTCTTGGATATTATTATGGGCTGAATTTAGACTTCCCCCAGCTACAAATTCATATGTTGAATTCCTAACCCTCAATACTTCCAAATGTAACTACATTTGGAGATAAAGCTTTTATATCCTTTTTTAAACATTAAAAATCTCACAAAGGTTTATTTTAGTAATGTAAAAAAGAGGTCTTACAAAATAAGAAGAGAAAAGGTGGATAGGAAAAAATATCACATGAAGAGGCATTTCACAAAGGAGAAAATAAAATGGCTCAACTCTAATGTTTAGTGCAATTATTCATTTCAGAGCCACAAATGAAATGAGATCCTACTTAACAGGTGAAGTGTAGGCCTGGGAGGCAGTTTCCATGCAATATGAGTGAATGTGTCCTTTGGTCTGCTTTGTTCTCACAGTATCTACCAAATTTCAAAATTAGGAATATATACAAAAATATTCATAGGGACAATCCAGTAATCTGGAAACCCAGATGTCCATCAATAACTCGGTGATTTAATGGAGCCTGGAGGCATCTGGGGAGTGGCCTGGTGCTATCATTTAGCACTACATACCATGTTTCCCTGAAAATAAGACCTACCCAAAAAATAAGCCCTAGAAGGATTTCTATGCATTTGTTAAATATAAGCCCTACCCTGATAATAAGACCTAGTAAGATGGTGTAGGCTGCATAGTCACGCATGCATTTCAGCGCGGAGCGGTAAGCAAGACTGGAATACCTTTTATCTGTCATAGTTCCTTTTTCTGAGCCATTTGCACTTGCACAGGTGCATGTGTGGTAACCACGGTCACAGGCATCCTATTGTGCATGTGTGAACGCCTAGGAGAAAGGAGTTCACGCATCACTAGTGCCAGTCCCACCAACAAGGTTGGCTGCCCCTGTCAGTTTTCAGAAGAAGATGACTTAACTGTATTTGAATAAATGTAGATTGTTGTATTATACTTAATAAAAATAAAACATCCCCTGAAAATAAGCCCTAGTGTGTCTTCTTGAGAAAAAAATAAATGTAAGACTGTGTCTTATTTTTGGGGAAACACTATAGTCATTTAAACTGGACAAAATCCTGGCCAGCAAAGGTGTCTGAGTATTCTAATGGGAGCTCTGAGTCCCTGGGGGACTGAGGGTCCATTCTAAGCATGTGCACGAAAATCTGGAGACACAGACACCACTTACAGAAGACTATAATTATTTCCCCATTCTCAACACACATCTAGAAAATAAGACTGTTTTCCTGCACAATCACTGTAACATGAACAGCACCACGTGTGGTTCACTCTCTGGGCTTTGCCTGAATTCTCTATTTATTCTCAAAGTATGTCTCCCAACCCCTCAATCCAGTCTTCTTATGTGCACTTTCAAATGGCAAACTTTCTACGTGGTACTAATTGCAAATAAAATAGTATCAGTGGCTACTACTAATTGTGCAATGAAAACAATAGAAACGAAGCTGTTGTTAGATTCTCAAAAGATGCTGTGGCTGTCCAAGGTGAACCCACGTCAAGGGCCTGCAGAAGAGTGATGGGGGTAGACATCCTGTGTTATCATCATTACCACCAAGTAAATAGGCAGAGAAGGTGGTCCCAGTGTGTGTGCGCTGGTCTTCCTACAGCCAAAGCCAGACATGGGTCCCTCCCTCGCCTCCTCTTCCCAGTGAGTAGCTCCACAGTGGGCCCCTGGAGAGCCTGGAGCTTGCCAGGGTGAGTGGGAGAAGGGCCTTGGGTCCAGACCCCTATGCTGGCAGTCAGGGTGGGTGCATGGCTCTCTGGTGCACTCAGCCCTGCCAGCATGTTGGGGCTGGGCAGGCGGGTGGAGTCTAAAGTCCTCTGCTTTCCGCAACAGCGTACAGGTATTTGACATTGTGAGAAACTGTTGCACCATTTTCCAAAAAATGATTTTACCATTTTGCAGTCCAGATTCTCCATGTCCTAGCCAACACTTGTTATTGTCTGTTTTGTTTTTGTTTTAATTTTAGCCATCCTAGTGGGTGTGAAATGGTCTTTCATTGTGGTTTTGATTCACATTTCTCTAATTGCATTGTTCAACTCATGATGTTGAGCCCTTTTTTCAGGTATACTTACATTATAAAAACAAGGTTCATAAACAATTTGTATCCAGGGTGGCACCAGTAGCTCAGTGGGTAGGGCACCGGCTACATACAGGGAGGGTGGTGGGTTTGAACCTGGCCGGGGCCTGCTAAAACAACAATGACAACTGCAACATAACAACAACAACAACAAAAATAGCTGGGCATTGTGGCAGGCACCTGTAGTCACAGCTACTTGGGAGGCTGAGGCAAGAGAATTGCTTAAACCCAAGAGTTTGAGGTTGCTGTGAGCTTTGACACCATAGCACTCTACCCAGGGGGACATAGTGAGACTGTTTCAAAACAAACAAACAAACAAAACCAAAAAAACAAAATAATTTTTATCCATACCGGAATTTGAGAACTGATGTTATAGATGTGACCCAATCAAAGTTGTTACCCAATTTAAACCCTTGCTCTGGGACTTTAGTTGTCCAGATTCAAATAGCCTCTGCTAAAGGAGAGTAAAAGAATTTACGATTAGTCCGATCAGTCTTCACAAGTTTATGTGACCTCAGAAGCTTGTCATAGGCTTGTTTCTTTGCCTCTGAGTGTGTGACATTCAACCTCTGAGACCAGTCAGGGGCAAAATCCACTTTGCCTTGAGAGCCAGCCAGTGGGAAAGGGAAATTCTCTTTTTTTCTATGCTAAATTTATTTGTTTCTTTTTAAATTTCAGATTAATATGAGGGTACAATTAGTTTATAGTGTTTTCATTTGTTAGGTAAGGTCCCTGTGGTAGTGGTGTCCCATACCCAAGAGCTGTGCTATATACATTGTGCCCATTTGGTAGGAGCACACCAATCTCTCTCCCTCTTCCTTTTCCTCCCCTAAACTTGAATTGAATGGACTTTTTCTCTTGTCTGGGCAGGCATTTGATCAGCAGTTCTCAACCTGTGGGTCGTGACCCACAGGAACTGTATTTAAGGGCCGCAGCATTAGGAAGGTTGAGAGCCATGCATTAGATCATTCACTGGCTTCATATTTGTATTGAGTACATTGGATACTTGCTTTTCCATTTTCTACTAAGAAGAATGTGTTTCAACTCCATCCAGGTAAATACAAAAGATACAAAGTCTCCATCTTTTCTAATGGCTGAATAGTATGCATATATCCCAGTTTATTAATCCATCCATGGATTGATGGGCACTTGGGTTATTTCCCCATCTTAGTGATTATAAATTGAGCTGAGATAAACAATCTAGTGCAAATGTCCTTATGAGAAATTGATATTTCTTCTTCTGGGTAGATGCCTAGTAATGGGATTGTGAGATCAAATGGAAAGTCTATTTTAAGTGTTCGCCATAGTTCTTTCCAAAGAGGCTGTATTAGTTTGCAATTCCACCAGCAGTGTAAAAGTGTTCCCTTTTCTCCATGTTTGTGCCAGCATCTGCAGCTTCTTGGGCTATATTGGGCATGCAGCAGAGAGCAGGCATCACTGCTGCCCCCTTGTGGATTAGCTATGAGGTGGCTTGGTCTGGAAAATAGTTCAGCATCCTCTAATTTGGGTGAATTTACATTCCTTTTTCTCCAATCCTGGAAACTATAGGTATTTTCAGATTTACACTCTCCAGATGTAATTGAGTATTGATGTAATATGGCTACAAAACACTACTTGACAGTTTAGAAAATAAAAAGTTGGCGATCTTTTTGAGGAAATGCTGGGCAGGTTTTTGCTTATGCCTTCCTTATAAATAGGCAACAAGAGTCCTTTAAAGTTATGCGCTGGGTAAGGAATTGCGATGGAACTATGCCTTTTACATCTCTTCTTACCATAGCTAGATTGGAGGGTGTCACTTATTTGTCAGCCGGGGCCTTGAAATGCTCAGAGGAGGAATTAAGTTCTGCTTTTTCTCCATGAACTTTCAGGTCAGTAGGTCGCCATTATTAATTAGCAGTCCTAGACCCCTGAAAATGCAGTATGATTAGTTTGAATTTTCTACACATTTATATCACCTGGATTGGTATTTTTTTATTCCTTCTATTTATAATAAGGCTAGGTAGGAAAGGTGGGGGGATATTAAACCTTTGTATTTCAGAACTCAGCTTAACAAATCTGGTAAAGTTCCTGTATAACAGCAGGTGGGGTGCTAATCTATTAGCTTTTAGCAAAATGTGAACTCTTTGTTATGATACCTTTTAGGGATGGTAGTTTCTCTGTAAAGTAGCGTTTGGTGTTACCTGACAATGATTTAGCTTTATTTCTGCATTGTAGCAATTAAAATAAAATAGATACATTGCCTGATACATGTTGGAGTAGTTAGATTTTCATTTTTCATCTTACTTTTCTATTTGTGGGGAATTCCTCATTCTCCCTCAATTCTCTTCCTAAGGAAGCTCCAAGGGCCCTTTCCTCCTTTCCTACCACTCCCAGGAATCCAGGATAAACTAAATCCCAAGGTTCAGCAGCTATACCAACTGCATGGGAGCTTTTCTAAGATTTTTGGACATGGTAGATTTGAGGAGTTTCATGGGCATCCATGGAGGAGATGTCCAAGAGGCAGCTAGGTGCATGAACAAACATATATTTTACAAAGTTGGGCAATGAAAACCAACTAAGAAAACTCAATGTTTCTGTTTTAAAAGTAAAATATTTGTAAGTATTATGCCACAAAATACAAAATAATATAGAAGTAACCTTATAGATGATTTGTACATAATGTCCTAGTAATGTCTAAGAAAAGTGGTAACATCAATCCAAATTACAGAATTATCATAATGGTTAGTTCTATGGAAAGACAGTTAACATTTCATTGGTCACCACTGATAATCTCTTTTTATTAGATTTATATTTAACAGTGATTAAGTACCATGATGTTCTGGCAACAGAATAAAATAAAGGCTCAGAAATTATTTCTCCCCAGTGATCTTATAATCTTGCCTTATGCACATGAATTTTCTTTTTTTTTATTTCTTAATATGGACCACAGAACAGTTTGCATTATTACTGCTCATAAATTCTGCCCTGATGAGATTAGTTTTATAGATGTAGAATCAATAATACTTGAACACATTTGCAGCTGTGTACTACCCAATATTGCTCATTAATGGCTTTAAAAGAATCAGTGCATTTTGCCAGCAGCAAAGATAATGAGCCATTGATTATCCCTGCACAGCACAATTTACGGCCTATTTTATTTTTAATGCAACGTTAAATTAATTTGTAAAAGATCAGAAGCATTGCTTTATTTCCAAGCTGTGATTAAACAGTTATTGAACTTTTCATAGGGAACATTAATCAATTCTCCTCTCTTCTGATCTCCCATAGTGTTTTGGAAATAAAGACGAATAACTTGTAATCACCTGTCCTTCTTGTGAGACAGCAAAGCTGTAGGAGAAAACGTCTTTGTGGGGTTGATTATGTGCTAAAATGCATTAGGAAGGGGCCTGGTCCGTGCTATTTTTACTCAAGTTCAGGTTAAGAATATGGTCTTGATCAATGAGTGGAGATAGAAATTTTACTGATGTTTTACATAAAAGCATCTTGAAGGGTGTAGTATGTAAGATATCTGTGATAAATAGTCTTTGCTTTGGATAGGTGTGTGATTTAACTATGCTCACCGAGTTGTGTACTCTCAATCACTTTTTTTAATAAATAAAAATTTTAAGATCATTAAAAAAATTAAGCACCTCATAGAATTTTCCTTTTCTTTATCACTTCTTATACCAAGGGTAGCTAAATTAGATTTTAGTTATATATAAAGACTACCATCATTGTGGCAAAATGCCCAGGCCACTAAAATGATCTTCAGAAGAAATGGACTGATTTGTATTCTCAAGAAAGCATAGTAGAGATTAGGGAGAAATTATAGGAAAATGAGATGAACAGAGTGGATTCAGATGTTGTGATCCTTGATGCTAGTGGAACTGTCACAGGGAAGACAAGACTATTCTATCTGGGAAGTGGCGGGATGTGGAACCTCCTTCATTACAGTGGGAGGAACAGATTTAGAGGGGCCAACAGCAAAAAGCAGACTTGCCTATTAAGGGAAAGTTCTAGAATAGTGGGTTAAGAAAACTATCTCGCAGGAATTAGAAGAAGGCCCAATAGAATTGGTACTTAAGGACTAATGGGAGTCAGACAAACAGTTGTGTTAGGGGCTCGGAAAGAGAATCCAGGGACAAGTCACTCTCAGAGGCCCTACAGAACCCTTTGGGAAGCTTATTCCAATGCATTCTTACCAGAACTAAGTAGCAGTTGTGTTTAAAGTTAGAGCGAATTTAGAGGTAATGTTCACCAACATACAGCATTTATTTATTATACACGCTTCTGCAGGTCTGATTGTTGGATTAGATAATAGGGACACAGACAATAGGGATATAGAGGGGACTTCAGAGACTTTTACTAAAGATTTATATAGAAGCATCTTGAGGGGTAATATGAAGCATAGAATGTCAGGTATGCATGATTCTTATGTTTTTCCTTTGCATAGATGTGTAATCCGACTATGCTCACCTAGATCTGTCCTTTTAATTGTTTTTTGAGAGAAATCCTGTTAAATGGTGCTAACAGGGAATACCGATGGAAGTTTATTGATGCTGGCTCTGTAAGCAGAGTGGGCAGTCATCTAAAGATTTGGGGTGATGATTGAGGGAAAGGTGATCTCCTCAGAATGGCTCCTTGGTTGGTTTGTTTTCTCTTGTGCTATCTCCAGACCTCAACCCCACTTCCTTTCTCTCTCTCTCCCCTAGATCTTATTCACTCTTAGATAATTGCCTATAATATACATTCATATATATATTGCATGGGCAAGGGGTGACATGTTTTAGTTTATCAGAGTCCAAGGCACAGAGAGAATAGGCCACGGGACAGGTTGGTATGTGGAGTCGACTCTGTCTCCATGTGTGTTTGTGTGTATGTTGTTGTGGCTCAAATAAATAGGTAAATAAGTGAAACTAGACTAAAATCTGCACACAAGAGAGCAGTGACATGTACTAAAATGAGACACGATAAGTGATAGTGTGGTTACTATTCAGGTGTTGTTGTGAGAATCATACTTGTACCGAGTCCCGAGGAAAGGAAAGGCCTGATTAGACAAACGGAAGGAGAAAGAGAGACACATACGGGATGTGCGTATTAAAAGGATGTAATGAGGTGGGCACTTAAGAATTGTAATTGTGACCTAAGGAGAAATTGGTATGAGATTGAGGAGGTGCTCGGTACTCATGGATTCAGGATATGGGGCTATAACATAAATAAAATATTTGTAACAGCAAAGGGCTTTATGAAACCATCATGCTTGTTCAGCCTTGACCCTGCATCATTGCTCTCAGCCTTTCTGCCCCAGGTAGAGATGCCTACAGTTTTAAGAAGATTCATTCAGTAAATCCATGTTTGTATATGTAAACATACAGATGGGGGTGGTTGGTTACTTTTGAAAGGTAATCATTTCAGCACTAATAATGCATTCTTAGGAGACTATTATCTCAGAACTGGAAGGGCTATCGGAAATCCCATCTAAGGAGGAAGCCCATCCCGAACAAACCCCTCACATAGATGTTGCCTTAGTGTTATTTTATAACACCTGTAGTATATAGTAGGGAATTATTTTCTCAGTTTCACAGATGGAAAACTAAAGTAAGAATATGTCCAAAGTTATATAGCGGATCACCTTCTGATTCCGAATTCGGAAGTCTTCCCATCCAGCTCTCTAGTTGCTCACCTTCCACCACCGTTATCAGAGGCCTCCTCACTCTGAGACCTTGCCTGAGACAACTGGAAAGTGACGTATCTTTGGACTCAGAGAACCCAGGGTTCAAACATTGACTTTGAGCTGTAAATGATTAAGCCACTTTACCAATGTTCACTCATTTTTAAAATGGAATCAATGTCTACCCATTTATTTTTAAAACAAGGATTGAGTTAGACGATGGATGTAAATTGCCAAAGATATTACCTGGCACATAGTAGGTGCTCAAAAAACGTTTGATGCCTGCTCTCCATACACCTCAGGTGTCCACTTTGCCTGTGAATATGTGCAGAGCTGTCTTAAGGACAGGCTAATTTCTGCAACTACTTGTCTTTTAAAAATATATAGTTCATTTCTTTTTAATATATACCATTCATCTATGCAGTTCTGTATGCTGTAAAATATTCATAAAATTCTTGATTTTGATATATTTCTAGCTATCATTTTGAATTAGAGATTATTGTTTGAGCTACCATAGAACTTTGCATAGGAATTTGACTTATTTGTCTTATACTTTAACTGAAATAAACTTAATATAGGACCTCTGCTGAAGTTAGCTGAATTAATTCTGCTTTAATTCAAGTTCATCTCTGCAGTGGAAAATGACAGGCATTATTGAGTTCTGTTACACATTTAATAAGAAATATACACTTCTCGTCCTTGTGGGAACAATTTAATACGCTGCAGAGCCTGTCAAAATTCAATTCAAGGTTGAATGACTAATGCATAAAAGTCAATTCCATCTCCTATCAGAGATAAAGCCAGTTATTTCATTTTATCAAGTAGATGGGGATGCTATTTGGATCTCAAGTAGCAAAGGTTTGAAACTTCAGGCTTTGCAAAGTTAAAGAGGATGCGAGTATGTGGAAAACCAGTTTTCGGGAGAGGAGTCTGCCTGAGAACACAAATCAACAGAGGGGGTGTTTGACTTGGTTATTTTGTCTTTGATGGAGGTACAATTTTCATACCTTTTACAATTTTCATACCTTTGAATTTAGGAGCAAATTTAGCACTAAATCAAGAGCTAGAGGAATAAGGGAGGTTTTTTTTTTTTTAAGACTCTTATCTTCCATTGACACAGCTGTCAATCTCAATATGTACGCATGTATGCACGTGTGTGTGGGTGTGTATGTGCACGTGTGTAAGTGTGAGTGTAGGTTCTGGCACTGCAGGCAACATCCATTCAACAGCTATTTTTTGAGCACTTATCTGGATGCCAACGGTATAGAAATGAAGAAAAGGTACAAAAATCTTTGCCCTGTGGAGCTTATATTTTAGGAGAAAGAAACAGACAGTAAATAATAAAAATAATAAGTACATTATCTTGCATATCAGATGCAAGAGTAGAATAAAAGTCATCTTCTGGGAGGGATAACTCCATTAAACACAGTGAACACTAAAAGGTCACAGTGAGCGATAGGGTATTTGGGGGAAGAGCATTTCAAGTAGAAAGAATAGCAGTTATAGAGCTCCAGAGGCTGGACATGCTGGCATGCTGGGGGGACACAGAGGAGGTCAGCATGGGTGGAGCAGAGTGGGGGGAAGGAGCAGTGGGAGATAAGGACAGAGGAATATTGGGAGTCCCTGGAGGTGGCTGTGAGGACTTGCTCTCTGGGTGAGATGTGAGCCACTGAAGGGTTTTAGTCTGACTTCTGTTTGTTCCTCTGACTGCAGAGGAGTGTGGGGGAACAGGGAGGTCAATTAGAAGGCTGTGACATGGCGGTAGGGCAGTGATTTTCGACTGGTGTGCCGTGAGAGGATCTTAGGTGGGCCACGAAAACTTTTAAAAGGTCATTTACTAAATTCTTTTCAAAAGACGTTCAAAGCACAGTATATTCTTTTTTAACTCTTTTTTTTTTTTTTCCACCAACGTAATTTAAGTGTGCTGTGGAAATTTAACTATAGGCTCAACTGTGCCATGGGTGACATTTGTTAATGCCACCAGAGAGGCCTGGCCATGGGAGTGAGGGGCTGAAGTCGGAGGAGGCCAAGCTAGTTGATGGAGAAGAGGTCAACTCTGGGGCCAAGTTATGGGCAAGATCATCTACGTATGGGACTGAATGTTACCTATTGAGAAAACTGGCTGTGTTTGGCTTGAGGCAGCACTGCTTCCCCTGTCACTGTGTTTGCAGAAGCTGTTGAGGACACTCACTGACCAAGGCTAGAGCAGGCTGACCGGCAGTTTACCCTGTTGATGTGTACCCGCGGTCCTCCTCAGTTGCTGTTTAGCCAGATAATATCTGAACAGAGAATTAGTGCAGTTCTATGCATTTATTATGAAACGCCCTTTTCCATTGCTATTCTCCGTGTCTTGTCATGAGCCTTCCACTGATTAAATACATTTCGAGTTCTCCCGGCACTGTGCTTTTATATTATTTCTTTTGAATGGAAATTCACTGTTTTAATAGCTAAAGCCAGCTTTGTGCAGGCACATTTTTATGTCATCTATGTGAATAATTATGTGTCTTTTAAAAGTTTTGCACCATAGAAAATATTTTTGTATGATAAATATAAGCCAGTTTTTCTTTCATCAGTCAGTACAAAGCATTTAATTCTTTTTCTTTTTTTTTTGTATGGAGAGCACTATATATATATATATATAGTGCTACGGAAGAGCTACAAAGGGAAGAGATGATATGATTTTTTTTTTCACACAAAAGTTACAAAATAGTTCTGGCATGTGCAGAGAAATCAACAGAACAATAGATTTCATAGAGGCCCCCCAAGCAGCCCTCCAGGCAACTTCCTAGTAAAGGAGTGAACAGAACAATTCAGGCTGAACCACAGACAGTTTCTTGGAAAGATGGACATTGCGTGAGCCAGATTTTACAAAAGGTGAGGTTCCCCCTTAGAGCTTAGGAGAAAGAAGAAATTCCAGGGGAGGGAAGAAATTGAGCCCCAGATGGCAAAGCAGGCCTGTTGGAGTGCGAGGTGCTGGCAGGGAAGGGTTAGAAGCCGAGCTGGTGAGTCTTCACTGCTGCACTGGGGATTTCGTACGAGGAACAAAGGATGCTCAAAGGATGCTCGATCCGTTGTGATATAAAAATGCTGCTGTCGCAGGGTGGGTGTGGACTAGCAGGTGGGGGTCTAGCCCAATGGGGAATGGGAACATTGTGAAAAGGCATAGGACATTGAAGATGAAATTTAGAATCCTCAATGTGTCATGGAATGTGGAGTGGAGGAAAGGAAGGTCTACAACATATGGAGAAAAGAAAACTGAGCTTAGGAGAATCCAGAGGTTGAGAGACAGAGACCAAACATCTCTCTCTCTCTCTCTTCCTCAATCTCTCTCTCTCATATGCTACGTCCAATCACTCACGCACCAGAGTGAAATCTACACTCAGAATCACCCAGAAACTAACCACTCCCATCACCCCCCTGCTGGCCCAAGCCAGACTTTCCTCTGGTTTATATCAGTACCCTCCCATCTGCTTTGCTGTTTCCCCTCCTGCTGGCCCTATGTTCTACCAGCAGCCCAGCCCAGCCTAGCTCAGGTTTTCTCAACGTGGGTGCTACTGACACTATGGGCCAGATACTTCTTTGTATGTTGCTGAGCAGCGTCCTGGTCTTTGCTCCTTCACTGCCCTAGCACATCTCCCAGTGCCATGTCCCGCTCTAAGGTTCAAACCGTCCAGATACCTTCCTGTTACTGAGAGAAAAGACCCAAGTTCCAACAGTGGCCTCCAAGCTTTACCTAATGTGGTCTCACCTCTTCCGCTGGGTATCTTTTTCCACCTCGTCTTCCTGCTTCCTCACTTCCTTGCTGTTCCCCAATCATCCCAGGCCATTCCCTCCTGCTGTTTCTTCACGGGTCTCACCATCCGTGATCTATCACCTCCTCCAGACATTCACTCAGCAGCCAGCTTCTCAGGGATGACTTTCCTCACCACGAATTTAAAGCTGCCTCCCTTCTTTGCCTTATTTTCTTCACACAGGCGTCATCACACATAGTCTAGATTAAACACTTTAAAATTCCTTATCTTGTCCATCCTTTACTAGGATGTGAGCTCTGGGGGGCAGAGTTTCCTTAGCTTTTTGTCATCTCAGCCCCTAGAACACTATCTGCACTACCTGCATTCATTCAAAACATTCCTGCTGAATGAATTAATGAATGAACGGCAGGCGCGACCAACACGGGAAGCACAGGGAGTAGTGGGCCTGGTCTGCAGCGGAAGCCCCTGACCAGTCAGAGTCCGGGGCCTTCTCTCACAGTCCCTCTGCTCTTTGCCATTGAAGGCACCGAGCAGTGCCAACCAGCACACAGTCACGCTGGGGCACTTGCCCAGCTCCACAAATGCCATTTAGAAACAAAAGAACCTCTAATAGTGACAGCAGCCATTTGTTAAACAAATCATTAGTTTGGAGACAGAAGCTGCACGTGTGATGAATCTACTAATTTACAAAGCATTATTGGACATTAGTTAATTGCCAGACGACTCTATAGCCCAGGATACACCGAGGAAGCCTCTATTCCTCAGGAGAGATTGCGTATTTCAGCCCTTAACAACCACAAGGCTTAGGGATCAGAATGAATGAGCAGGTCTTACGTCAGTCTGGGGCTCCTTTACTGATTCTGGAATTGTTTCTGAGTTTTCATTTTTAGATAAAAGTTATATATGCAGGCTTAATATTTAAATGAAGCAGAAAGATTAACTGTTAGAATTACGCTGTCTATCTCAAATCCCCTTCTAACAGCATTTTCAGGAATCATCTATAAATGAAAAATGCCTCAAACATCCCACACCAGCTTTCACTTATTCCCACATTTAGGGGATTTTATGGCACAAACCTATAGGCTCAATCCTGTTCAGTGTCTGCATAGTATATTTACTTTGTAATACTAATAATCTAATTAGCCAGGCATTGCTGATAGTTTGTGTTTAGGTTTTATTTTAAACTATTATGCGGATAACAAGATAAATGTACCTATAATGTACCTATACCATGGGATAATTTTATGAGAACACCTGTAAAGTACATTTATGACAGAGGAATTTCTGAGGCAAAGAATATTAGTGTTTAAAAATATGAAACTTCATAAAGGAATTGCAGGATCAAATGGTAGGTATCTTTTCAGTTCCTTGAGAGTTCTCCAAACTTCTTTCCAAAAGGGCCGCATCCACACCAGCATCATAGTTTTGGAATTTTGTGATGTGGGCTCATCTTACTGGAGTTAGATGCTATCTCCTCAGTGGTTTTGATTTGCATTTCTCTGATGATTAAAGATGATGAGCATTTTTTCATGCGTTTGTAGACCATGTGCCTGTCTTCATCAGAGAAGTTTCTATTCAAGTCTCTTGCCCACAGAGAAATGGGATTATTTGTTCTTTTCCTATTGATTCGAGTCACGATTATAAAAAAAAAAATGAAATTTCCATATTTATGCTCTGAACAAAAAGAGATAAGAGTACTTCTACTTTTACGACTTTTTTATACTTTACAACACCTTGACCTCTGCTGATAAGAAAGTTAAAAAATTAGGTCTAATTTTTAAAGTTTGCATTTCTTTAATTCTCAGTAAAGTTGAATATTCTTTTCCTTATGTCACTTGGTCTTGTATCTGTGTTGGGGGTGAGGATTAACCTGTCTTTTAAAACTTTGCACATTATAAAAACATGTTTGGCCTCTTCTGATAGATAGATACATATCTGTGCATGGGGTTTACTATGGATAAACCATCCTTCCCCACTGTTGTGACCTGTGATGAAAGGGCCACACTTCTCTATTCCCTAATTTGGTAGGTGGCTGGCATTCTTTTACGAATATGGATGGTGTGAAAACTTGAGAAGTCATTTGGTGCAGTAAGCACCTGGGACAGTGAAAGTAGTGATCAAATCGGCAAAATGTTGCATATAATGGTAAAAATATAGATGGAGAAATAATCAAAGAAATTAAGAAGTTGAAGGAATTTTGGAACTGGTTGAAATAGGCAATTTGCTAAAAAAAAAAAATGCAAATAAATAATTATATCTGCCCGATTCCTGATGCTGCATTACAATTTCATTTTAAGTTTGTGACATTTATATTAAAATAGCAAATATTTTAAAATATCCATGTTATTCATTTGACCTGTTATTATTTTTGTTATTATTTTAGAAAAGTTGATATTTTCTTTGTAAAGAATTGTAAGCTCAAGGCTGACCTTTTATGTTAATATCCAGGAACTCACTTTTTTTCTCCTTTGCAGCAGATATGAAATTTTACAAAGTAAGAAGAAATATAGAAATTATATAGAAAATTAAAAAAAGAAATTATATACTAGAATTTCACTTAATTTACTAGCGAAATTTTTTAATAAATGGAGTGATACAAGACTTAAATTGATGAAACTTAATATTTAGGATACTTTTTCAGACCAAATACCTCTTGGAAGAAAGTGTATTGTATATATTCTCTAGTGTTTAGGGCACAATTGTAATATAGAGATTAAAGTCTCATTTTCAAGTATTGAAGAAATTTAAGCATTACCTACATCATTTAAATGAATATGTACATTTCCCCTTTCCCTGTATATTAAAAGTAACTGACAGACTATTAGACACCATGCCAATTGTTTTAAAGTCTGACTGCCCTCATTTTTGTCTGTGGTCTTAAAGTATTAATCTGTGAAGTTTGCATGTCAATATAAAAAGGACCACTTTACAAATTATCATTCTTAAAGGAAAATACTGGCGCATCAGAAAACTTAACACAATTTTGATTCTTATCTAAGAGGTTAGAGAAGAAAAACAAACAGAAGAACAAGGCAATGTAGAAACCATGAGATCTGTGTAGGAAAGACAATCCACACTGGTCCAAGAGAATAGATCAGAACAGGTTCCATTACTTTCTGGCAACAATAACTGGAATGGAAAGAAAAAAAAAAAAACATTGGAAAACCCTGAGCTATGGAAGCATAGCTGCTTTAGGGGGAAGGGGAAAGTTCAAGGATCTATACGAGAGCCTGCTTGGTACACAGGCCACTCAATTTGACTTGTCTGCAGTCAATCTAGCTTTCCACTGCATATTCCCTCTTAAATCAATGAGCGATTCTTTTGTTTTGGGTAGGCTAGAAAAACAAAGTCATTGTTTTTTAAAACCCCAAACATTTTTTCCCCTGGAATATGCAAAGTAAGAAACCAAAAGGATGCAAAACTGAGAAAAAGGCCTAGAACATTTGTCTGGGGCACACTTTGATTAATGACTATAGCTAAATGCTCTTTCTGCTCATGCTGTAAGGAGTTATATTTAAATATTGTCACTTAGAATTTCTCTGTCCAGTCTCTGCTGTCCATTCTTTGGTAGTCAATAGATTACTCTTTGTCTGGGGCTCCAGACACTCTCCATACCTCTGGGGTCTGTGACTCTGTGGGCCTTTGTCTCTAATGGCAGCCCCTGTAGTGACTCTCTTACAAGTGTTTTGGGCCATTGCACCTGCTCCATGCTGGATTTGAAAGTCTACCTCCCTTGCCTTGAGCTGAGACAAACTTTGGCCTGAGAACCTGGCTAAGGCTGGAACCTGGTTTGTCCTTATCCCCGTTCCTGTTCTATTCCTGGTTTCCCCTGGGGGTACTTCCTTAATAAACCTCCAGCATGGAAATCTCCTTCTCAGGGTTTACTTCTGGGGAACCTGATTTGAAAGAGCTGGTTATACATAAAGTCAAACTTTTCCCTTTTTAAATTTACCCTCGGTCAATGGACACTAGCACGCTAAGGTCTACCTAGATGACTCTGAACTACCATTTCAGATTTTCTTGTTTGTGTTCTTACTGGAAGTATATAGGACATCTGTGAACTGGGCCAGGCAGATGGTTACCCTCCCAACTACTCATAGAAAACAGAGAACCAAACGAGTTGCTCAAGCTCACAGAGTAATCAGGGGCCGGGATGGATGTTCCTTGCTGCTTCATCTGTGCTCTGTTGTCGTCACCATTTGGCCTCTCCTCTTACTGAGGCACCAACAGCAAGCTATGTCCCTCTTACCTTCTAGACCTGTGCTGGCCAAATAAATGGCCCTAGCCCCATGTGGTTCTTTAAATTAAATAAAATGTAAAATTCAGTTCCTTAGTTAGACTAGCCATAGTTTGAGTGGCTAATGTGGAACTTATTGAGGAAAGTTCTTTGGACAGTGCTGTGCCAGACCCTCTCCTCAGCAGAAGTCTTTAAGTATTCTGCTCTTCCTTTTGTGATTCCTTTAATTTATATTCTTCTCTGAATTTTCATAAAATACATTCTAGGCAGATTTTGTGTAAAGAGAAAGGGAGTGGCCATGATTAAACATGTAATTAAGAGAGAAAATTTCACAAGGACCAGATTTTTCTCTCTCTAAAAGACTAATGGAATAATTCCTGCTCTTGCCTACCATACAGATATGGAATTGAAGTGAATTGTGAAAATGAATGGAGCACTGAAAATGAGTTAGAACAATACTGAAACATATCTTTGAATTTATTAATGCAGGAAAAATGTAAACCTATGAAATTATTATTTGATTTTAATTACATATATTAATAAACAAAAGACTGTCATTTCCTACAAAAAGAAGGGCATTTTTCCCCCTAATCATTAATAAAAGAGATTCAGAACAAATGATAAACGTCTTGATTTTAACTCTTGGCAATGTGTTATCAACTGAGGCTGTCAATTTTTCTTTCTTTGGAGTAAAGTAAACCAAACAAAAGCAAATACACAAAACACAAAAAAGTCCTCAACCTCAAACAATGGTTAAAAAAAAAAAAAGTACAGTGAAGGGATCATACAATTCAGCAGGAGAGCAAGCCTTTCTCTGAGAATTTGGAGGCAGCCTTGGAACACCACAGCTGAGAAGGGTTCAGGCTGAGGAGATTGGAGGAATTAGAGAACCAAGGAGTCCTCTCCATTTTTAATGGTAGATATTTTGAGTAACTTTAGAATTAACTCTGGAAACTAGTACCTTAAAAATTTCAGGTTAGAATGAAATTAAATTTTTCATGGACAATTTAAATGGCAATTCTTTCTCTTTTCTCTGTAAGGCTTTTTATTATTCTTTTTTATTGATAGATGATGATGCACGTATTTTCAGGGTAAATGTGATCACTTGGTACCTTTAATATAATCATATCAGGGTAATTGGGATATCCATCATCTGAAATATTGAACTTTAAGCTAGGAGCATTCAAATTATTCTCTTCTAGCTATTTTGAAATGTACAATGGATCAATGTTAGAGTGAGATGCACTTGAATTCAACACAGAGTAATGGAACAGAAAGAAAATATTATGTGTATTGAAAAAAAGAAGAATTGTGTATTTTCCAGAAAGCCCTCAACACCCTCCAAAATTTCCAACAGATTTTTTCAACAGATATGACAGAGATCCATCTGTTGGTCAAAGTTATTTTTTCTAAGTCTTGGTGAACATTGCACAATAAGTCAAAAAATACTAAAACAAGTAGAGGTAATTGAAATTATATGTCTCAGATGAGTATATTGCTGAATAATGAAGATATACAAAGAAAAATATATAAAATGAAAAAAATTCATATTTAACTCTTTACTTTTAATGAGACTTTTAAGAAGACTCACTTGTTTACTTTTCAATTTGTCTTAATGGAGTGGACTAAAGAACAGTCACTATTCCACTTAAATAAATTCAAGACCTAAAAGTGCTGGTAGCACCAGAACTGAGTCTTAGTTTAAGAAAGTAAAATCTAGACTTCTGTATGTAAAAAGAAAATAAATCACTGGGGAAACTATTTGATGTTATTAAAGAGAAAGGGTACTCTTGAGAAAGAGTAGCTGTGTCTGCTGGAGGGAACGAGAGCTACGTTGGCCCACATACAAAGGCTGAGGAGGGGGGAGCGTGCTACTTCTGCAGATTCACGAGGTACAGAAAGGGGCCTCTAAGCCACATGGGGAAAAAGGTGAAGAAGTAGGCCATCGCCAGAGATGGAAAGTGTCCTATTTCTATAAATTAAACTCAAATTTGGTGACATAAAATAATCATTTATTATGTTCATTGATCCTGTGAGTCAGGTGTGGCTTGTGCTTGGGACCTCTCATGCAGTTGCAGTTAATATGCTCGTTGCAGTGACAGTTGTCTGAGTAACCAACTGGCTGGAGGATCCCCTAGTATAGCTAGTAAGTTAGCACTGGCTGTTGGCTGGTGGCCTCAGTTTTTCTCCATATGGGCTATTCCATGGAGCTGCTTTAGTGTCTCCACTTCATGGCAAGTGGCTTTCACCAAGGTGAGCAATCCAAGAGGTCAAACTGGAAGCTATGATGCCTTTTGTGATTTAGCTTCAGCAGTCACACACTGTTAGATCCACTGTGCACTAGTACTGCTCACTCAGAGCCGGGTCTGATTCAGGGTGGAGGGGAATACACATGGCCCTGTACCAAGATGTGCATTTGTAGATCATTGGGCCCGTCTTGGGGGCTGGCCACCCGGAAGGGGACTACAGAGGCATTTAAGAGGGAATTTTAAATTATTTTTACATGTAATATGCCAGGTAACCATTCTTCAGTCTCCTCACCCAATTTTCAGTAAATCTAAAATGCAAATGATTTGCAGAGTTGGACTTGCTTTTGAGGCCTGCTTTAAATGGGCTGGAAGCAACAAGACAGGTTACCCACAGCTTTGGACATGTCTCTGTTATGTGTTTTTTTGACATTTTCCCCAAGTGAAGCAGTAAGTCTCTGAAGTATATTTATAAAGAGACTCCTCTGAAAGTGATGGGAATAATCTAATTAAGATTTTTTTCTTTTCTTGCATATTATAGATTACTTTTATTTTATTGCCCACAGTTAAAATGAAAGCATCTGGTTCTTCTCTTTTTCCTAGGTATTGTATAACTCAAAGTGAAGAGAATAGATTTCCCCTATATTTGACCTTTTATATTGGTTGGAGATAAGAAAACCAGTGTGGGAAATTCCTTCCTGCCCAATTTTTTGCCATATTCATATCCTTAGAAGGTTATATAAAACCCTCTCCTTCCTATGCAAGAATGCTTTCTCTCTCTCCTCTGTCTTCTTGCTACCCTGAGGAGGAGAAACAGAAGTCTTGAAGATCCAGAACAAAAAAGGATGACTTTGGGGCAGTCCTTTGTGACAGCACATGTAGTGAGAATAAGGTGGAGTTAGTCAGGCGAGAGCCCACATGACACAGCTGGTCTGGCCAGTTTACATCCTACGTGACCTTTACCTCAGGTCTCCCATTCTTGTAGGTCTGTAAATTCAGCTTTAACTTGAAGGCTGTATTCGAGTAGTTTAGATCAATTGATTTAAGAGATTAACTTTTGAATTGGAATATTATTGTATGGGTCATGGGCTATGTCAATTTTTGCTTATTACAGGTCATAGTGATTACTGTTGTTTAAGATAAGGGTTAGTACAGTTCTTGCTTTTAACTTTTATGTATAAAACTGTGGTTTTGGAAAGAACAAAGGAGTCTTGGAAAGGCTACTTTCTCTGTTCTCCAGAATTGCTGGCCTTCTGACCATAAAGATAAGTGGACCGATTCCTGTCTCTGCATATCGGCTGACACTGACAGGCAGCTGACCCTCTTTGTCCCATAAAATTTTGAGAATTGGAATTTCTCTTGTCAGTTCATCTTCTTCTTCTTTTTTTTTTTTTGAGACAGACACTGTTGCCCTGGGTAGAATGCTGTGGCCTTACAGCTCACAGCAACCTCAAACTCTTGTGCTTAAGCTGATTCTCTTGCCTCAGCCTTCTGAGTAGCTGGGACTACAGGCATCTACCACAATGCCCAGCTATTTTTTTTGGTTGCAGTTGTCACTGTCGTTTAGCTGGCCCGGGTTGGGTTTGAACCCACCAGTGGGTATATGTGGCCAGTGCTGTAACCACTGTGCTATGGGCACTGAGCCATTTTCTGATCTTCTGTTTCATGGGGGAAATGATTTATTCTGGGGAATGAGCTACTTAACAACGATAACAACAACAACAAAAAAAATCAAGGAAAGACAAAGGTAGAGGAAATTGGCTCTGTACACCGTGACAGGGTGAAGATCTGTCATTCTTATTTCAGATTTAGTCAAAGATAATTTGAGTAGGCACTGGCTTTTCTAAATGCACTTTGTGGCGTGAAGCTCCATGAATATTCTCTAACAAAACTGTTAATGTGAATCGATCAAATACTCAATAGCATTTCCCTTTGGAACCCATTTTCAAAGAGCTATTATTGCGATGGCTAGAATATGCTAAGTGCACAGACTATTATCCATTTGATTTTCTTCTGAGGAGAATTACAGCAAAGGTACCAAAGCAGTTTGATTATCACAGGGAGACTTTTTATTTTCAGCTTTTTCAAGCTGTGTATTGAGTTGCTTTGCCTTCATTTAAACACTAAGTTCTAAAATTAATTTATATTACATCCAGGGAAAAGATTCCTTGGTGTAAAGCAAAAAGCTACAAAAAAAGTGAAAGATTTAGTTCCCTCAAAGGCTTCAAATTAAATTTCAGTTCAATGCAATTAACATTTATTGAGTGTCTGCAGGGAGTGTGGCACTGTGCTAGGTGCCAGAAATTTGAAATATGCAGAAGTTCAAGAGGGTTTCGAAGTTAATTTTATGAATTTGGATAGAGAAAAATCAGAATCATTTAAACTATGTTTTTTTTTTGAAAAAGACTATCAGCATTTCATTTGATAAATTCTCAAAATGGTATTTAATCTGATAGAGAACTCATATGGAATATGGAGAAGAGACTGAAACCCATTCTTTCTTAAGCCTTAAATTTAGAATGAAGGAATTTTTCTTATTTCTTCAAGAAATGGTTAAATAATAGAAAAAAATCATTTAAAGAATTAAAATAAAATTAGTGAATAGTAGCATTACTTTCAGAAAGGCATAGTAAAATAAAGACTCCTACAGACAGAATTTAACATTTTAGATTTGAAACATTTTCATCTTTTTAGTCCCATTCTAAATACAGTAGAATAAACAGCATTTCTTTGAGTATTATCAAGAATCAGAAGTACATTAGAAAGAGTAGAGTAAGTCTGAGAACTATGAAATTTTCCAAAAGATGTACCAAAATCTAACAAAATAGGTCCACCTACGTGCCTTCAGTGTCCTCTTCACCTGAGGCTACAAGAGGATGTTTCCCATACTTGCCAGTTGTTTTCTGCAGAAGTTAAAGATGGGCTTAGAAATAACAAAGATATATGGAGTTCCTTTCTTAAGATCAGAAACCTTACCTGGTCTGCAGATGATGAAAGTAGATCTCTAAACAAAGAAACAATTTGTCTATGTTTTATCTCACATTTATCCTGTGGGATTTTTTTTTTTTTTGTAATGCCACATTTCTCCAAAAATAAGACCTACCCCAAAAATAAGCCCTAGCAGGATTTCTATGCATTTGTTAAATATAAGCCCTACCCTGATAATAAGACCTAGTGATGGGCGTGGCTATGCAGCTATCTGCATAGCCACAGTGCAAGCGGTAAGGAAAACTGGAATACCTTTTATCTGCCACAGCTCCTCTCTCAGAGCCATTAGCACTTGTTGCGGGTGCATGTGTGGTAACCGCAGTTGCAGGCATCCTATTGCGCGTGTGTGAATGGCTAGGGGAAAGGAATTCATTCATCACTAGAGCCAGCCCCACCAACAAGGTTGCCTCCCCTTGTCAGGTTCCAGAAGAAGATGACTTAACGGTATTTGAATAAATGTAGATTGTTGTATTATACTTCATAAAAAATAAGACACCCCCTGAAAATAAGCCCTAGTATGTTTTCTTGAGAAAAAATAAGTATAAGACAATGTCTTATTTTCAGGAAAACATGGTATTTTAATTTAATTTTGAGTCAGTACCTCTTACTGAAAAGAGTTTCCTTTCCCTGGAATAGGAGGAATTTTATCCCTGTTTTCACTCCGCCAAAAAGTATTCAATACTTTAAGAGGCTAGACTGGATATGTGATGTGAGAGGAAGAGAGGAATCAAGAATGATGCTAAGATTTTTGGTTTAAGGAGTTGCAAGGAGTTTTCATCAAGCAAGGTGGAAAAGACTGTGGATAGATTACGTATTGGGTGAGAAGTGCATGATTCAGGCCAGGGCAGGCTCAGTGTGCCGCACCCAATGTGCAGCTCAGTAAGAAGTCAAAAGCGGTCTGAGGCAGGGTTGCTTGGCCTGGGTGTGGCTGCTTCTAGGGGAAGAATGGCAAGAGAAAGCCTCTACTCTAGAAAGTGAACCTGGTATATGTAGAGACAGTTTGCTGGGCATGGACAGGAAGAGGTAAATAATACCACGGGACCGTTTCTGGATGAAGGGTTGCAAGAGGTTTGTAAAAAAAAAAAACCCAGGGGTTCAGTGATTCAGACACTGACAGTTTTCTCAAGCCTTGAGGAATCATTGAGAGAAACTCTTAAATAACCATTGCTCCACTGTGGATCTAGGGTCCTCAGCAAAAGAGAGATACAGACTAGGACATGGTAGGTTGGAAAAAGTCCTCATTGCCACACTGGATATGATTCTACAGGAAAGCTGCCCTGAATCTTGCAAATGTGAAATACAACCCAAATTTAAAGTCAAGTTCTTTTCCTTGTTCTTTTCTTTTTTTGAGTAGAGGGGAATCTCATAGGGAAACCTCTACTCCTCCTCTAGGAATAAGAAGACCATGTATCACACCCAAGGAGGAGAATTGGGCAAGGGAGGAAAGCTCCAGGGCTACGTTAAGCTTCACTGGCAAGCCCTGTGTGCAGGTGTGTAGATGTGGCATCTGAGTGTACTTGTACACGGTATCTGAGTGTACTTGTATGCAGGTTCATCTATACAAATATTGGTAACCACTTGATTGACCTTTTCTTTAGGTCAAGGACTCAGAAGGTGAGGAGGGAGAAAGAGTTTGCTCCTCAGGCTGGGGCACATTCTTGGCTCTGTTTTACAGATCAGCTCCGAAGGATGTAATGTATTCTCTGTCTGGTTTGACAATCTACTCATAGGTAGGAGGATGAACTCTGTGACCTTTAAAAGTCAATTTTCATCCCAAGGTTTTACATTCCAATTATTTCTGATGGACTATTTAAATAAATGATGTTTTTTCTATTAGGAAAGAAAATTGACTAGAATTCATTCTATTTGAGCTGCAAGAATTTGAAAATAGGTCAACTCTTAATTACCCAGGGTAATAGGGAACATCTTGGATGGATTATCCCAAACCACAGGTAATTAACAAAATGTGCAAATTAGGCACTGATTCATAGCATTCATTAAAATGTACATTTAATCTACTACTTAAGCAGCATACATTTGTAGATGAGCAAATCAACATGGTAAAAATAATTTTAGGATTAATATGCACATTTTAAATAAAATGTGGAGTTGAAAATATTGCCAAAAGACTGGACAGTCTTAAATATATTGTACTCTAAGATTCAGAACATTTACTGAGAGTTCCATGAGGAATTCTGCAGGTTTTATTATCTCATTTTTATAAAAGGCAAGGGAGGGATCAACGGAGACTCCCACCCCCTGGAAACTCTCCTGCTGGCCCAGTGATGGACTCTGCCCTGACTGTTGGTGTCTAGGCCTTTCTCTCTCCCCGATGCACTTCTGTGAAAGAGCTAATAGCAGCACAAAGACTAGGGCAAGTAGGAAAGTGAGAAAGAGAAACCAGAGATATAAATAACAATAGGATAATCCTTAACTAATTATAGAAACCAAAATTGTATTGCTATTCCTTTCTTACCCTTGAGTTTTCAAAATAGCAGCTAGCTGGCCAGATTTTGTTAAATTGCTTTTTGTTATTCTACAGGTATTTGTTGAAATAATACATGACTTTAGAGCTTTTATTTTTGTCGATGATGATTTATTGTATGTTGGCACTGCACTGGGGACTTTGCGAATGTTTTTTCCTGTCTTACTTCTTACACATACAGCAGTCCTGGGCAGTGAGGATTCTTCTCATTTTATAGATGAGACAGAGAAGTCCATGATGGCATGTGGTAGAGATGAGATTTAAACCCAGGCCTGTCTGATGGCAAAGCCCATGGGCGCTGATTTTCAAAATGTGCCTCGTTTTCCCACAACCCCAATACTGCCCTGACCAGGAGTGTGCATTTCTTGGGAACTTGTTGGAAATCTGAATTCTTAGGCGTCGCCTCAGACCTCCTGAATCAGGAACTCTGAGGTTGGGGCCCTATGTTATAAACCACCTTTCAGAGGTGATTCTGATGCATGTTAGTCAAATTGGAAAACTGCTATACCTTGTCGTGCTTCCTTAAAAACACCTTTATCATTTTTAACTAGAGGAACAGAATTAATCGCAACTGTCATTGCACAAGGAAAGAAATCAATGGTTTAATTTAACTGAGCATCTTCACTGGACTTGTGTTTCTAATTCCTTCCATTGTCAGTTTTCTCGCTTTAAGTTGCTAGGAAACAATTCTTGAAAATCATTCAGAGAGAATACAGTATAGACTAAAGCAGAGGTCTCCAAAGAGGACAACGTGCAAACCAGGCACTAACCAAGGATGCAAGACCATGGGCTTCAGGAAAAAAATATTAAGCTTTCTATTTATGTTTATTTTTACCCAAAAATAATAATGAAGTATACTTTACCGAAGTTGAATATGGGTTAACATAGCTATAAATACACATATACATTGGCTGGTTGCAGGCAGAGAGTCCTGGCTCACACACTCTTGGCCCTCCCCTTTGTGCCCTGTTGTGTGGCTGTGTGTAGATGCCACCTGCCAGCTTCATGCTTCAGCTGCTCCATATCCCCCTCACTGTTATTCTGGACCTTTCTCTACCTCTGTCCAGCCATTCCTAATTGTAAGGAACTTGACTCAATGGAAGTTAGGAGCCAAAGGATAAATACCTTTCCCATGTCCCAGTGCACAGTCTGTCTGAGGTACATTCTACATATTCCTCACAATATCACACCATGTCTGACCTCGTTGGCCTTGAATAGTACCCAGCCCAATTCAACCCCTTTGTATTGGCCTCTGACCTGTGCTTGTTTTCCCTTTCCCAGTCTCCACCCCTGCTTCCCCTTATGGGACCATTTCTGAAAATAAGCTTTCTGCAGAGAAGGCACTATCTTAGACTTTACTCTTTGAGGAAGAAGCCAGGCTAGGCAAGGTGAATACTAAAATATCATTAGGAAAGGTATAAAGTAAACATTTTGGAGACTCTTGGTGTAAAGCATCAATTGGCAATGTATTTTTAAAGCAATGAACCCATGAACCAGTCATATGCTATTCTCGTGTTTACGTCTGTGGCACTCTGCTTTTATGAGTGTATTAACTACGTGTATAACTTTGTCCCTCCTCGTCTCACTCAAGGCAGCATATTGGTACAAGTTGGTAAGAGTACTGTTTTTATGGGGATGCTCTTAAATGTACTAAAACAGATAAATAGAGCAAATTGCGTGTAGGCTTTGGTACTTTATCATCAATACTAACTTTTTTGGGAACACTTGGTAACTATTTGTAACACAGTTTGGTTTTGAGTGGGATCCCTTGGTTGAAATCTTTATCTAAAGATAAAGATCCAAGCTACTAGATCCAGGCTGAGAACCCAGAACTTCATGGCAATAATTATATTTCATGTTTAAACAGCTTCTTAAGTCATTTATTCAGGAGCTGTTAGATCTTTATACAGGAGGTTATAGGAAGAACTTTTTACCATTTAAGTTTTTGCTCAGGAATATCTCAGGGATGTTATGAGATGGGCACTTCACTGCTGTTGTATTTTTCCCCCAAATTTATAACTTTGGTCTAATCCTAAGAAAATATCAGACAGCACAAATTGAAAGACATTCTACAAAATCCCTGTCTGGCACTCTTCAAAAGTATCAAAGTCCTCTGAACAAAAAGAGACTGAGAAACTGTCCTAGACTGGAGGAGAGCAAAGGACCCTGATGACCAAGTATGCTATGACGTCCCGGACTGGGTCCTAGAAGGGCAAAGGACATTAGTAGGAAAGCTGCTGAAGTATGAATAAACCCTGTAATTCAGTTAATAATGTTATGATAATATTAATTTTTAAAATTTTCATACCTGTGCCACAGTTTAATAAAATACTAACATATAGGAATACTTTGTACTATTTTTATAAATTTTCTCTAAATCTAAAATTGTTTGAGAGAAAATGTATTTAACATACACAAACAAAACAACTCAAGTAGACCCTGGCTTGTATGGGCAGGATCTCACCTGTAGGTCATAATTAGGAAATACTTAAGGAAACTTGGTCTATAAAAGTGTAAGCATATATAGTGAGAAGTGATGTCTACACAGGCAAAGGGAATTGCTCAACTAAGATTTTTTCAGTCCTATGGAGAGCCTATGTGTGCTATGAGGACCCAAATCTTCCTTCCCCCCATTTAGAACATTTTTTTTTTTTGTACAGAATTATCTAATCACTTCAACATGCCACTTGGCATTGCAATTAAATCTAGTTCTGTTTTTTCAGGGGATTAAAGGGTGGGCTCATCATCTTTTGTAATTATTTTTCTATTAACAACTCTCAGTAAATACTTTTGTAATTGCCTGTGAGATGTCAAGCACTGGCAAGATGAAGCCCTAACTCTAAAGATGAAAGCCCTATTTTTGAACCAACCACTTAATGGGTAAGAATTTCACAAAGCTACAAGATCCGCCCTTGAGAGGCCCTGACAACTAAATATTCCATGGCTCCAACTGATAATCATGCTGTCAGTTAAGCATTTTGCATTTTGTAAATAGTTGGGTATATATATATATTTTTTTCCCCTATGAATTTCTGTGAAGACAATTTGATGCTGAAACTTATAAAAACATGGTTTGTCATATACTAGAAGGCATCAGCAATGACCAAGCTGTCCTGTGGTGACTACCTGTTTCACCTGACTTAACGGGGTGTCTCATGTGAATCACTGGGTCTACGATGAGCTCTGCCAGGTGAAGTTTTGGACTCATTTTCATATTTAACCCAACTGTGTGCTTGAGAATTTTTGGAGTCCTTCCTAATAATCATAAAAACCAACATCTACAGTATGAAATTAGAGCTAATCACCAATTAGGTTTGGTTTAAATAAAATGTATTTCCATTTTAATCCTCTTTAGAAACCGGGCTGTGTTCAGTACCCAGGGGTTCTATGCCAGCTCACAGCGGTAGGACTTCCCAGGTGCTGTGCTCAGACAATGTGGTCCTTATGTTATATGACCAGTTATGTGTAAACAGATCCATCAGATGTGTCTTTCCTTAGGTAGGTACTAGACCAAGAGGTCTGGCACCTGTCCCAGATGATTTCCTTCTCCTTTCTCTTTCATAAACTTGATAAGGAGGCACGAACTGAGCTTAATTTTGGATAACTAAGCAAATACAGAATTGTCAAGAGAAGGAAGATCTTTTAACTCCGAATTCAGATTTCTTTCAGATAGAACCAAAACCTAAATAAAAGAAACCTTACTTATTATAGCTTACATTTTTAATCTATGGTTGGAATTCACAGATTAATATTGTGATTTTGACTAAATAGAAAGCAAAAGCAGAGCTTCTGTGATGCATGTGCCATGTACCATGTGAATGGCCAACTAGAAATGGACGATAGACCTGCTGCCCCAAAGCCTGTTTCATGTTCCATCATTATGCTGAGGGATGAATAGGCATGATGGGCCTTTAGGATAGTGTGCAAGAGAGATTCCTTTAGCTGGAATATATCTTGCTCTCCATCCAGCAACCATATCTCAACTGTTATACATGCAGACATACTACAGTAGTGATTATAAAAGTAGATCTAAAAAGAAATCTGATAGCTGGTACCAGTGATGGAAGAGAAGAGAAATTAGTAAATTAGAGAAAAATTATGAAAGTAAATTCAGCAGGTTGTGAAAATCTGCATTTTTTTTTTCTTTTGGAGATATAATCAAGGCCTGAAGAACGTATTCTTCAGAACATGAAATTGTCACATGCCATTCCATTTACTATCTACAAAACAATCAATTAGTAAACATATACTGAACTATCAGTTTTGGTTTTTGCATAGTTATTGAGGCTCAAGATCAAGTAGAAGAATGACATGAGATGGCGTCAATCATCTTTGATTGATTGAGGTCTTTAAACATTTTAGAGAAGACAAAAGGAACATAGAGGAGACGGTTCAGGAGCAATAACTATTGTTATAAAAGCCTATCTAGGCTCGGCGCCTGTGGCTCAATTGGCTAAGGCGTCAGCCACGTACACCTAAGGTGGTGGGTTCGAATCCCCAGCCCGGGCTCACCAAACAACAATGATGGCTGCAACCAAAAAATGGCTGGGCATTGTGGCAGGCACCTGTGGTCCCAGCTACTTGGGAGGAGGAGGCAGGAGACTGGCTTGAGCCCAGGAGTTGGAGGTTGCTATGAGCTGTGATGCCATGGCACTCTACCCAGGGGGATAGCTTGAGGCTCCATCTCAAAAAAAAAGAAAAAAAAGTCTGTCTAGAAAAAAAGGGCAATGATTAAGAGTCAGGAGAAGGAAGTTCCAGTTCCAGATCTTACAATAATCCCTCTCAAATATCTTCCAGAGGCTAAGGTGCCCCAGGAACATGGATCCAAGTTCAAGTGCAAGACCCTCGTGCATCAGGGGACTGTAATTTGTTGCTCAGATTGAGACCCTTCTTACAGTGAAAGGAGGCTTCTGAAGCAATTATTCCATGGACTATTCTGAAATTGCCTTGCATAAACCAGAGGGAAAGTAATTCTATCCCTGTTCCTTTCTGCTCCGGCTGATTCTCTCCATAGAACCCTTCCCAATGAAAAGATTCTCCTGGTAGCATATTTGTTCTTCTATGAGTGATAAATACTTGCATATGTTCCTTGCTTAAATGTAAGAAAAAAGGATCCTGATGTTATTTGAGAACTTTGGAAATTATGTCTTCATTTTGGAATTTTAACCCATTAATGGAAAAAGTCATACCAGGAGGAAGAGAACCCAGCAACTTAAGGGAGATATTTTGATCCAAGCAAGGACTTCTGGTAACTTTGGAATCCCCCTGCCTAGGCAGCTGTCTGATCAACTGACATAGATACTTTCAATCATAAAATGAATTCAAGAAAATTTGTTTTCAGATTTCAAGTTGATAACAGTATACCCCCATCAACAAATACCTATCTGTTTACTCTGCCCAGGGGGTTATGCCATGTACAGCTATGCACCCAGCACATGTATGAGCAAGGAAGACATAAACTTATTTAAAAAGTAAATAACAGGGACAAGCATGTGCTAAACATGTGTTCAAGAAAACAAAAACTACATGGCCTACAAAGGAGAGAGAACTTGAACTTGACATTCATGAGAGGGGTGGATGGGACTTACATAGAATGGGTGATGGGTATGGGGCAAGGTGGGGAGAACAACCAGATTGTCTATTTTTTAATAGACATGAAAAATTGGAATAAAATTTTCCCTTAGAAATTAATTTATATCACCTCCAAATGTGAAAGTTTGATCGACAAGACATATTTGATTTTACAGTCTATGCACTTCATGGTGTATGTACGTCATATTATTGAAGTGTGTTCTGAAGGTGTTCAGTAGAAACGCCCTTGTCTAAACAGGGCTTAGGCACACCTCATGTGGCCCTGATGATGTAATTTACTATGTATATTAAGGTGAATGTGTAGAGGAGCCTCTCATGATGTGTTGTGCAGTAAATCCAGAACTGACTGTAGATTTATGGGAATCGTTATTCTGTTGTACGGATAGCTCCTCCATTGAATTTAATGAGCTGAAATAGGTGAACAGTTCATTCTAATCTCCTGGTGCCTGGGACTCATGCACTGCCTGTAATCACAAAACACATGTCCTTCTCTTGTTTTAAAACCCGAAGGTGCCTTTCTGATAAACAAGTCTCTCTTGAGGGTAATGACATAGGGATTCATTTTGGAAACGTTTCCTTTGGCGTGTTGACGGAATGTTAACTTACAGCAGCTACTGGTTGCAAAACTGAGAGGTGATTTGTCAAATGTAAAATCCATGGCAGATTTGCTTTAATTAATTTTTGTTCCTTTGCGTGAGTTAATTACTTTGAGCATGCCTTAGATCCTCTCACCCATATGCTTCCTTTACTACTCAGAACAAACATTGGCAAGTGATCTCTCTCTTCTGTGGCCTTTCATGGGTAATACTGAACTGATTCTAGCGTGTTTATCCTAATTAGATGAAATGTTCACGGAAGACATAGCTACAAACTTAACCCCAAGTTTCCACTGTAGTTTAAAAACACTCGTAGATGAATTCATGTAAACAGGTGTAGAGAATAGAACTTTTGGTCTCTAATGGGAGCTTTGAAACCCCCCAGTGCGGCATTTACACATGGGAAGCATATTGCTAAAGTGAAACAATGGGGTACATCTATCTCAGTGCTTCTGGTATTTGGGTGGGGTAGAGGTGTGTGCGTGCACATGTGCAAATCTGCCTCACTTACTGAAAGACTTTTAGAATCACTGGACCCTGTACTCTAATTGCCAAGAGCACACTCCAGTTACTGCAGCCACCAAACCCATTCCAACACAACTATGTAAACAACACTTCAGGTGTATTTTCTTACAGATGAATAGATGTGAGTAATTTACAACTGGAATAGTTTCTGCTTTCAGAGGTGACTCTATTGGGTTGCAATGTAGAACACGTCTTTCTACATGAGGACGGATAGGAATGGGGACGGATAGGAATGGGGACTACATATCTCCAGGCTGGCAATGTGTGCCTGGCTACCTTGGTCCCTATCCACAATCTTTACATCAAGTTCTTGGACTAAGATGATTTAATTTCCAGTCTTTACATGTCTTTCTCTTTCCCTAAATCAAGGTTGTCTTAATTTTGATCAAGGAGATTTCAAGGAGTCTATAGCATTGGGACCAGATTTTGGCCTGATCGTAACTTGTCAGTGACTCTTACTTTGTCTTTGGTGATGTATCCTGCACCCCGATTACTGATAGGATTCCTGTCTGGCCCCCACAGCTTTATGTCTTGCCTTCTTTCTCTCTTTGCTACCACTCCCAGCCTCCTTGTTGCTTGTTCTTACTGGCTCATGGGGCCATTTGTTTGCTGTTCACGGTGGAGTCTCTTCACCAACCTGGACATCTGATTACTCTTTCCTTCCAGGTTGAAAATGCCATGCCCATCTTACTACACTTTCTTCCTGCCTTGTCTTGGTAGGTGTCCAGCTCCTGACTTCTCTGGGCTGGGCTTGTCTACACATCAGACTTAACATCTATTTCACCCTACTGCAGATGCGATGCTTGGAAATGGGGGCATTGGTATAAACAACAGGGAAGGAAGCCTGTTACAGCAATTAAACAAAACTAAAAACAAATCGAACAAGAAATAGTTTCTTAATCATTAGAGCTGATGCTTAAAGTAGTCTTAATTAGAGGAAAAAAGAAGCTATGTGAAAATTTACTTTAAAAATCTGAATTATCTGAGCTTTTGAGTCAAGGTCTTGGGAAACTGATGGCAATGACTCTATTATGGCTAATTTCCCTTCAGAATGGGTGGGTTTATGCTTCCTGGATATGGAAATATCATTAGCACTACTTTTAGACTGATCAACCATAATTGGGATAATTTTTTGCCTCATGAGTGAAATGAAAAGTGAGATTTTTCCCTTCTAGGATAATTGGACACAAATTTAGTGAGCAGAATGAAGGAAAGTGTTAAAAATAAATTTGTTTGTGTGGGTAAGCAAAACTAACAGCCTGATGGGGAGATGGAAATAGCAGATAATAGCCCCTAAATGCTATTAATATTATTTGGGGAGGGGAAACACTTTGTCTTATTCACTTAATGTAGCCTGTATGAAAGAAATTGAACAAGACAAAAAGATCTCTAGTGAGAAGTAAGTCATCCTCATATCTTTTTACTCTAGCTGACCTGGTTGCCTTCCCCAGACAACATGTACTGTGGATTCCTTGTGGATCTTTCCAGAGATATTCTATGAATATGCAAGCACTGGTGTGTATGAGTGCATCAGTATGCATGCATACACATTTAAAATCTGAATTAATTATTTGGATTGACTTTTTTAAAAATTGACATTTTGGAGTCTTTAAGGTCCAGAAGGCTCTTGTCAAGATATTCAGTAAAACATGGTGTCAAATTTTATTAGGAACTGTGTTTAGAAACCTATTTTAAAATAGTCTTATCTTTCACTTGCAGTAATCTACCATCATTACTGTGGATGACACCAATCATATCCACAACAGGCGTTGAAACTGGGAAAGGCAACTGGGTCAGCTGGAGTGAAAGGGCATAAGAAGGCTTACTTTTCAGTAGTTATCTTTTTGTCTCTTGAGTTTTATAACACAGGCATACATTAAATGAATAAGACAAAATGTTAGCCCCCACCAGTAATTTCTCGAGAAAGGGTTCATGACAGATAAATTTGACATCTTGTTCATTCATAAATGGCTTTACTTTACCTGATTATTGATCCACTTGATCAATAATTTGACATGTATAGAATTCTATGTTGGAAATCATTTCCTTTCAGAAATTGAAGGTATTCCTCCATCATCCTCCAGCTTCCAGGGTTACTGATAAATCGAAAGCCATTATGATGACTTTTTTTTTTTTTTTTTTAGGTATATGATCTATTTTTTGATTTTAGGATCCTTGTGTCCTCAGAGTTTTGAAATTTTACAGAGCTGTGCCTCGGTGTGAGTTTGTTTCCATCTAGTCTGTTGAGCAGGTGAGGGCTCCTTTCAACTCAGGCCTGCTAGCTTTTGGAAATGTTCTTGTGTTATTTCATTTATGGCATTCTCTCTTACTCCGTTTTTTCTTCTGGCACTCTTATTCAGATTATCCTACTAGTTGCATATTATAGTTTCTTATTCCTTCTTTAATTTTTTAAATCTTTTGTTCTATTTTCTATTTCTTTATCTTTTTCTTTTCTTTCTGGGAGATTTCCTCAAATTTACCTTCAACCATTGTGTCACATTTTTAATTTCTAAAAACTTTCCTTTTTTTTTTTAGTGGAAATACTAATATCTTCTCTTATTTTTGAGAAGATAACTTTCATATTAGCCTTTTAAGCTTTTTTTTTTTTTACCTGCATAATCTCTACTTTCTCTAAGTTGTTTCCCCCTCCTCCCAATTTTTTTGTTTTTATCTTTGTTAACTGATTTCTTCAGATTTTTGCTGACTCTTGGTTACCTGCTGGTATTAAAAGTGTAGCCTAAAACTCTAAGGGGGCATGTAGGGATTTGAATTTCACTGTACGGTTACTTAATGCTCTTTTGTGGTTATTTTATTCTCTGAGGTTACTCAGAGACATTTTCTAGTTCTTTCTGGGACTGGGGTGAGGTCTGGCTCCCAGAGTTGTGGGAGACAGGGCCAGGAAGAAAAGGTCTCAGCCTTCAGCATAAAGCCCCTAATATGCATCGGATACCTTTTCTTCTTCTATGTATGGTACTAAGTTCCTCAATTATGGCTGAATCAGTTCAGAAACCTTGTTATCCCCTTCTGAAAATAGTACTCTAGGTTTCCATTGGTTTGGGGGAGAGATAGTCATCTTTCAGCATGCTGTGGGGAAGGATCCAGCTGTCACACAAACAGCTATAATTACGTTCTTCAGCCTCTCTGCTGTCATTAATTACTCAGAGTTCCACAGGTAGATGAAGTTTACAATGTAAATCATGATATTTATCAGTTTTCCTCGCTGTTGGCTCAGATATTCCTGCCTTGGGTCTGTAAGTCAGTTTCCTCTCAGGGTCTCTTTCCATTTTCTAAAGTATTGTTGCTGTGTTCTCAAATACTTCCCATCTTTATGGATTTATGTCTTAGAAAAATCCCTTCATTGTCACTTAAGGGGTATTAAACAAGGAAATGAAGTTCTATGAGTATTAAATCTTCTAGCTTGACCTGAAAGCCCATTAGTGGGATTTTGGATAATGGATCTATATATATAATTTATTTGTCATGTTTTAAAACATGTTTTAAAACAACACAAATCTATTATCTTACTTTTTTGTGATTTTATTTTAATTTGCATATATATATGTTATGAGTTTTCTAGGCTTGTTAATATTTTACTTTGGTTAAAAAAAAAAAAGTCCCATAAGGATTATTTTGAAAATCCCAAACATTTTCTTGTGCCCCTCAACTAGAAATTACTTGAGGTAAAATAAACAGAGTTTACATGTAATGAAATAATGGAATTACTATAGTTTCTCCTTATTCACAGGGGATATGTCCCAGGACCCCCAGTAGATGCATGAAAGCAAGGAGAGATAGTATAAGGAGGATTGCCCTGAATGAGGACACATTCGGCTCATGTCTTGTCTCCACCTCAATGTAATGCCTTTTCCACCTTAGTTAAGCCCTCATCACGCCCTCTGCCTGTAACTTTTGCAGTATAAGGTGCAACAGTAAAACTAGCACAGATTTCTTTCTTCACAATTTTACAAATAGGAAATCTGTTCTGACTATAAATCTTAGCAGCCTCAACCTACAGGTTTTTATTTCCTTATTTAGTTGAGAAATTTCACCTTTTTACTTAAAGAAAGCATTGTACAGCTTCTCTTTGGCATACTGGAATTGCCAGCATCTTCTCTTTGTGCTCAGGGGCCATTGTTAAGTAAAATAAGGGTTATTTGAATTCAGGCACTACAATTCTGATCTGATAACGGAGCCAGCTAATGACTGAATAGTGGGTAGGTGGCTTCTACAGCGTGGGTACACTGGACTAGGGGAGGGTTCACATCCCAGGCAGGATGGAGTGGGGTGGCCTGAAATTTCATTACAACAATACATAATTTAAAACTTAGAAGCTATTTATTTTTGGAATTTTTCCACTTACTATTTTTGGGCCATGGTTGACTGCAGGTAACTAAAACCTCAAGAAAGCGAAACCATGGATAAGGGGGGGACCACACAGTATATACATCATTTCCCGAGGAAGATGATAACTTGGGTAGTTTTTTGTGGAAACCCATAGATGGTGCCATTGGCCAAGGTTAGCTTTGTTTTGACTTAGGTTTGAGGGAGAGGGATGGGCTGGTATTTTGAAATCTCTAAGGGTTGAGAGACATGGAGTATCAACCTTCTGTGTTTGGTGCTTGTGTGAGTCTGGCACACTTTCATCTTGGTATGTCGCTCTGTTCATTCTCAGAGGTGGGATGTGTGTTGGTGGCAGTTTGTCAGTCCTTGTTTCAGCTGGTTTAGGATTTTTGCCTTGAAGGTCAAGGGACCTGGCTGGTTTAAATGAAGCGTTTGACTCAGCAGAAACTCTATTAAATGTACTAAGGGAGTTTACTTTGATTAATCATTGAAAATGATAAATGAGGGAGTAAAAGCTGATAAAAACCCACTCACAATCTGAAATCTCATTTGTTAAAGTCTAGTGTTTTCTTCCTTGACATTTCATTCATTTTTGCCAGGGAAACCAGGTGGTTTTTGAATTGCACATAACTGAGGAATCCAGAAGGTAAAGGCAATAAAAGCAATGCCCATGGTGGTAAACATGACCTGAAACTCATATCTTTAAGATAAACATCTTTGGTGTGGGAGCCCACCTGCTGCCTATCTTTATAGATACTTTTCTTTTATTTTGTTATAAAATCTTCTTTTTATTAAAAGAATTACTTCTTCTATGGCAGCTCTTGATGTTCCTTTTTTTTTTTTTTTACCAGTTTTGATCTAGTCAAATCCTTCTTTAATTAAATGTAACTAACGGTATTTTATATAAACCTCTACAGGGTCATTGAAAGGGTTCAATACCTGCTCAAATAGGGGCGTGACTGAGACTGACAAATTCAGGCTTAGTCTTCTAGAAACTGATAACAATGTGCTTCATGTGGAATGATGGAATGCTCTAAATTTCAATAATTTTAGTTCTTTTTTTTCCCCCCATCATATCCTTTGTAGGAGAATGAGCTAATGCAGCTAACAGGAAATATTATCTAAAAGAAGTGGAAAGCAGGTTGGAAGAGTTCAGGTAATACTCAGGAGCAGATAAGACAAGAGGCGTTTAGGAAGGCACAGACCACGTGCTAGGAACATTAAAAATAAAAGAATTCGAATGCAACAGTCCTTACACAGTTTATTGCAACTATGACTTTACCACTTTATCATTGTCCTTCCTGTGCCTTCTTTTCAACATTTATAATAGCAATTGAACAAAAACGAAATGTTGGTTGGAGGCTAACTGCCCAAAATGAATTAGGTTGAAAAGATAAGATAAGGAAATAGTTCCTGTGCATTTTTTGATAAGGCTTAAAGGAAATGAGAACCAGGGGAAGGATTGGGAACAACATATTTGGCCTCTGGTGTTAGTATTCAGCTTATTTGCAGACTATGCAGTTGCAGGTCGACATGCAAAATTTCACCACCAAATACCACTAATACTTGGTAGATGTCTATCTGCCAAGACTGGAAAATAACAATAGGAAAGTGAATCTGTAGGTTCGTGTGCCAACTATGTTCCTATGTAAGCAGTGGGGCCTGCCTGATTGAGTTTGACTTTCCTTAATTTTTTAATTTTTTTACTTATATATTGTATGTATCTGTATCTTTTTTCTACTTTCTGGGAGAATATTTACACTTTGTCTTTCAACACATTTATGGATATTTTCATTTCTGATATAGTTTTAATTTTTAGATCCCTTCTCTGATTTTTTTACATAAGCATTTCTTTTCACTTCATTGAAAGATATTAATTGAGGGCATTTTTTATTTAAGATTTTTTTTCCCCTTTGGATCCCTACATGATCTCTTTTTCACCTGGGAATTCCCTTTTGTGTGTGTGTTTGTTTTGGACTTTATCTTTTTTACTCTACTTACTATTGTGAGTTCTTTGTATCTCAAATTTCATTTAATGTTCATCAACTCAGGAATGAATTAACAAAGTGTGGTATGTGTATACCATGGAATACTATTCACCCAGAAAAAATGGTGACTTTATGTGTTTTGTATTAACCTGAATGGAGACGGAACACATTCTTTTCTTTCAGTAAAGTGTCACAAGAATAGAAAATCAAGTATCAATACTAATACTGAGCCAGTAGATGATCTAATTCATGCCCACATAGGAGAAAAATTCATTTCAATTCAAGTTGGAGGGAGGGGGGACAAGGGAAGGGCGTTTGGGGTGCTCCCATTTAATGGGGTACAATGTAGGGGTGTTTGGTGCACCTTTTAACTGCAGGACACAACTACAAGAGGGACTCTACCTAACAATTTCAAATATTGTGACCTGGTTGTTTATACCCTCACATTAACCTGAAATTTAAAAAAAAAAATCTCATTTAGTCTTTACAATGATCTTATGAAGTAGAAATTTTATTGTTCTAATTTACAGATATAAACATTGGGCTTAAGAAAGGTTAATTTGTCATCCATGGCCATATACTTAGTAAGTGTTGGAGTCAGCATATGAACCTTGGCTGTCTGTCTCTAACTTGTGGTATGTTAAACACTAAATGCTGTGTAGACACCGTGTGTGTAGCTGGGCCTCTCAGCTGCTGGACTTCTCTGAGGATGGACGAGGCAGGCCCCAGATGACTGACGAAGAGCCCTGACCTTTGCATCTTGAGATTCTCCTCTGACAGAAACCTCTGTTCTCCTGTGTCCAGGGACTGTGAGTCTGGGGCAGGGGCCGGTGTCTTCCTCAGTCAAAAGGCAGGTGGGTTTCAGCCTAGTATCTCACCCCTTCCCTCCATGGTGTTGGGTTTCCCCAAATTTGGAGCCCCCAGTTCAGTTTTCTAGAATATAAAACACTCTGCTTTGGTGGTGATGAGAGGAACTGTCACCTGGTTATGTGGGTCAGGGAGGAGAGTTGGTGGTCTAAACCCCTCATACATACTTTTGATTGATGCATTCACCCACATACTTTCTATTTCTCCCCTTCCTCACCCCACTTTCAGAGGGGTCTGCTGCTTCCAATTCCTGCGTCTACCCAAGTTCTGTGCTATGAATTGGTGTATTAGTCTCTCACTGATGCTGTAACAAATGACCACAAATTCAGGGGCTTAATACAATACGAATTTATTATCTTGCAGTTCTGGAGATCAGAAGTCTAAAATGAATTTTAAAGGGGCTAAAAATCCAGGTGTTGGCTGCGTTCCTTCTGGGGGCTCCAGAGGAGAATGTTTTCTTGCCTTTTCCAGTTTTTTGATCTGGCCTCAATTCCTTGGCTTAGGAACCACACTGCTCCACCGTCTTCTTCCATGATCACTCTCATTCTCTGACTCTTGTATCTCCCTCTGAGAGCCCTTGTAATTACACTCACCTGAGTAATCTAGAATACTATCACCCCTCAGGATCCTACCTAATCACATCTGTGGGGCCCCATCTTCCATCTAGGGTTACATCTGCGGGGCCTTACTTAGTGTACCACACTTGGCTTCCTTCTTACTGACTTTCCCCTGTGCTGACAGTTTGGTTTCAGCTTTGCCTCTCTGTGGTCCGTTACCATCATCTACCTGCCGTTCATCCTCTGCAATGTTTTCGGCATCTCTTATCTCCTAACATCTCCTCTCCCATTTCCTGTTTTTGGGAATATGTAGCTATCTATCTATATATGTATGCATGATATCTTTTACTATAATTTTTTTTTTTTTTTTTGCTGTTTTTGGCTGGGGCTGGGTTTGAACCCACCACCTCCAGCATATGGGGCTGGTGCCCTATTCCTTTGAAATGGAAAGATGCCCTTACTTTACCTATGAGAAATTTCAGATGCAGAGTATCTTAATCTGTTTATGTCGCTATAACAAAAAATATGTGAGGCTGGGTATTTAATAAAAGAAATTTATCTTCTCACGATTTTGGAGGTTGGGAAGTTTAAAATCAAGATGATGGCAAGTTCAGTCGTTTGGTAAGGGCTGCATCCTATAGAGAGGAGGAATGCTATGTCCTCTCATGGAAGGTGGAAGGGCAAGAGATCGAATGAAGGCGTCCAAGCATCTTTTGTAAGGGCCTAATCTCATTCGTGTGGGAGGAGCCCTCATGGCCTAAAATCACCTCTTACTGGCCCCACCTCTTAATATTATCACATTGGCCACACCTCAATTTTGGAAGGGATACATTCCAAGGATGGCACAGAGCATTTACGTGACTCACTCAAGGCCATAAAGATAATTAGCGGCAGGAATGAAGAGCAGGAGAACGCAACTCGCAGGTTATTTAACACTTCGTCTTTTTCTTTTTTAACTGCTGGTTCCTCACCCAAATTGTCCAAACTCTCTGTGCAGAAGTTAAAGAAACTATACTGATGCAAGTGGACAAAAAAGTTTGCTTATGGCCTTCCATGGTGGCAGAATCTCCCAGAAAAGAACTTTTTTTTTCCAAGTTCAATTGTTTTTATGGAAAGGCAGTTTTTGACAAAAGCTCTGGAGGAATCATGCTTCAGGAACTACAAATGTGTGACACCTATGACTTCAGGCATTTTTAATTTTACAGATTCATTTCTACTGTCTTTAATTGTGAAATTATAGTTTCTGGTATAAAACAGTCAACAGAATAACATTTTATTGACATGTTTAATTGACGTCTAAAACATATATTAGTATATTTTTTAAAACGACTTCAAACACAGCATACAAATAAACTATTTTTGATTTGCAAATAAAAATTATATATATTGGGCAGTGCCTATAGCTCAAAGGAGTAAGGCACTGGCCCCACATATGGGAGGTGGTGGGTTCAAACCCAACCCTGGCCAAAAACTGCAAAAAAAAAAAAAAAAATATATATATATATATATATGCATATATATATATATATATATATATTTATCATGTACAACATGTCATTTAAAAATATGTACATGTTATAGAATGGCAAAATTGAACTAATTAATGTATGTTAACTACTTCACATACCTTTACCTAATAACAAATATTCATGGAACACTCATCATGTATCATTCCTTCTTGTAAGGGCTCTTATTTCTCATGACAACCCCAGGAAATATGTGTTTGCATGATACCTATTTTTCAGATAGGCAGTGAAGGTAAAGAAATTTCTTTTACTTGCTCCTGATCATACAGCACAGGTATGGCAGAGAAGATTTGAAGACAGTCTGCATCCAGAAACTTTGCTTTTGGCTACTGTACATATTGCATTGCTAAAGAATGGCAGATAGAGATAACAGCCTCTCATATAGCCTGAGCTTTAGTAAAATTGGATTCGAGGTTCATCCTGTACACTGGAAGGATAGAGGGGACGGGATGTGGTAAAAGGAGGCTCGGAAAAGAAGCAGGGAGGCAGTGAACATGGGGAGGGGTGCGCGGCACAGATAACCACCACCACTTTGCCTAGGCCTTGGCAGAGGCCCCAGGTCTCTGTGTTCCTGAGAACCATCACTGTTTGTAGCCAGGGAGACTTGCCCTGTAGCTTAAGCATAGACTTTTTTTTTTTTTTTTAACTTTATGACTTGTCAAGTAGAACTGATTTTGTATGAGGAGGTGGGAACGGAAGACATTTTAGTAGTACCTTTGTAAGTACTGCTGGGGTGGGAAAGGTTTCCTTTTTATTTGAACTCTTCTAGTTAATAAGAGTAAGAGTGAAAAAAAGAAAGAGACTGTGTGGGGAGGAGCCTGAGAGGGCCACCACCTGGCATTCACCTGCTGTGACTCTCATTCCTTTCCTGTCCCAGTACTAGGGCTCGACCTGGGAAAGTCTAAGAGGCAGTGCCCATAGAGGGAAAGGTGGTGCAAAAAAATTGACTTTCAAGAAATAGTGGCTGGAAGCTCCCCCAATTTGGCAGAAGACATAAACTTACAGATTTAAAAAGCTCAGCGCACCCCGATCAGGATAAATTCAAAGGAACCCACTCTCGCATACATCCGTAATCAAACCACTGAAAAGCAAAGACAAAGAGTCTGGAAAGCAGCCTCAGAGAAATGAAGTATTTATACAGGGGAACAATGATTGGAATGACTGTGATTCTTCATCAGAAACCCCGAGGCAGTGGTACCACCTTTTAAAAGTGCTCCCCATGGAATTGCACACGCAGAGGTTACAGGGGGAAAGTGGTGAGAAGTGGCTGCTTTCTACTCGCCTGGACCAGGGGGCAGAGCAGCTCTTGGCACCTGCTCGGCTGCCGTCTTGTTCTGTCTTGTGGTGTGTTCTGCTCACACTCTGTGCAGTGTTGCCAAGTAAAGCAGGGACGCAGATTTTACCAAATGATACAACTCGGCTAAGTATGAGCACCAAGCATGCTTCATTTCACCCAATCATGTTTTAGAGCTGAATAGCCTTTCTGTTTTATTTGTATGCCCTTTTCAATTCTCTTCCTCCACTCCTTTTCCATCTCTTTCTTTCTTTCTTTCTTTTTTTTTTTTGAGACAGCGTCTCATTGTGTTGCCCTCAGTAGAGTACCGTGGTGTCATAGCTCACACCAACCTGAAACTCTTGGGCTCAAGTGACCCTCTTGTCTCAGCCTTCCAAGTAGCTGGGACTACAGGCACCTACACAATGCCCAGCTAATTTTAGAGATGAGGGTCTTAAAGTGTCACTCTTGCTCAGGCTGGTCTGAAACTCCTGCACTTAAGCAATCTACTGCCTCAGTCTCCCAGAGTGCTGGGATCACAGGGCTTAGCCCCCTGGACAGACTTTCTCCTATATTCTTGTAACAATGTTATTGTCATGGTAGTTAATGCTCCTTTAGGTTCCCAGGTGTTTATTCAAAGGCTTGCTGCTATTTTGACAATTCCAGTTTATTCCAGAATCCTGGGGACACTGGGGACATTTCCTCTGTCTAGTTTCTCGCCTGCTCCGGCTACTCTGGTGCTGCTGCTCTCATTTCACTTTATCATCTTTCTGTTTCTCAGACTGTGGTCTGAGCCAGTCATGGAAATGCTTTCTTCATGGCAGAATCCTTTCTTCCCTCAGACAAAAAACATTTCCCTGTATGAATATGAATAGAGTCTGCAAAGGAAAATCTTCCCTTCAAAATGGGCAATTAATGGGGGAGAGCAGTCCGTTTGCAGTCGGGAAGGCAAGTAAACAACATATCATTCTGAAAAACCTTCAATGGTTGTGTAGCAAGTGACAAATGAGAGTGAAGGAAATGAGCGAGGGCGCTTAACGCTGAGGATATTGCCGAATCTCCCTTCCAAACCATCAAAAATAATGATAAACAATACAGCCTTGTCTGTACAGGAGACATTATTTTGTTTCACAGTGCTGTATGTTTTTGTCAACTGCTCTAAGCCATCTATGGTTTTGAAATGTGTTGGTGCTTTCAAGACATTTGATTCGAATGGTTATGCTAAAAAAATTAATATAACCAGTTTCTTCTTTAATCAGGTCACTTTTCTACCATGATGAAAGTGCGTTGGTTTTAACTGCTTCATTTTTCAAAATGGTAACATTCCTTCAGGACTTGGCTTCTGGCATGACATTGGCTCGACACAGTTCAACACATCTGCTGAAAATGAACCAATCACAGATAATGAACGGCTGAAGTCACGTGCCTGGTTTTAAATTATGCTCCATGTTTGGGTTTGTTATGTAAAAATATTTAGGGAGAGGCGTGAGTTCCATTGTTTTTGACTGAGGCATTCAGTGGATATCTTTCAGCATGTTGACTCCCAGCTGTGTTGTGACCTGGTGGCCAGGGGATGTCTTGCCTATGGCTTAGCGGTTTTCACTCTTTCTGTAAGAATTCTTTAGGGACGTGGCCAAGGGTACCACCCCATGTGTGCTGGCTGACATCGCCAGTTGTATTATTATTTTTTTTTATTGTACAAATTAGCTAACTGTTACCAAGAGGTGGATTTCTCATGTTTCAGAGTGTGCGTGAGGTGCTAAAGTGAGAAATCTCTACTCAGGTTTCAAGCTCTCTAGCAGGGGAACTCTATTCTAACTGGTAGGAACACATCAGAGTAACTAAATAATGGAATGAAACTATTTAGCACAGAGAGATGTGTATTTCCAGTCAGGTGTAAGATTCATAGGACTGCAAGTCATATTTTCAGTGGAGTCGATGACTAGAGCAGCCTAGCATGAAATAAGGAAGAGGAGCTCAAATAAGGATGCTGAAGAGCTGAGGCGTTTATGCGTATGCAGGGCATTTCATCCTTGGAGCGTCTGGCCTAGTTTGTCCAGTTGATCATAGAGGACAGGGGCAGGTACTCGTGACCAAGACTAAGTTCAGCATCAAGTTTCCACGTGGCTGGTTAAAACTCACATAAGGGCAAAGTTATCTCAGTGGGATAAAACTCTAAAATACATATTTAAAAAAGCACTTCCAAGTTCCTTTTACTGGGTGACTTTTTATTTTAAAAAAAAATTTACTCTTTCCCCAGGATTTTACTTTATCATATAAGTCATAAAATTTGAAGACTCTTATCCTTCAGATATTTACAGTAAGTTCTTCTAGTATTTAAAAACATTTCTTGTGTATATATGTTTGGGTATCTTATGTATTTTATTAAATATCCTTGAAACCCAGACATACAGAGACATTTAAGTTAGTTTTCATTTATCATTATTAAAAATAATGCTGTTGTAAGCAAATTTTATGCAAAGCTTTGTATTTAAAATTATTTCTCCAGGCAGGATAATTATAAATAGAATCACTGGTTTAAAATCTATAAACAAGTTGAGGTTCTTGTCATATATTTCTTTTTTGGCCCCAGAAAGAGTGAAATAATTAGAATTTCTGTCAGCAAAAGAGGATTACCTATTTTATTATACCCTCATCAGCACCGGGCATTACCTTTTTAAAATCTCTGCTAATTTAGTTATTATTTTTTAATTTACATTTTGGGTTATTGCTTGGATTGGACATTTTGTATGTTCATTATCTAGTTACATTTCCATATGCAAATAATTTATTAAGGTGCAGTTCGTATACTTGAATTTTACTGTATTCAGTTTTCAGATTCCCTGTTGAAATGTGGTAAAAAGTATCCTGGCACATCTCATCTGACCATTGACAGTTCTTGGATTGTAGCTCTTTTAAAGAACATGAAGATTGTCTCTTTTAATAATTTTCCAATCTTCATAGAATGAGAATTTTTGCTTTCCTAATTCCGATTGATGTTGCTCTAACTCTCATTGCAGGTAAAATTCAGCTCCTCAGGATGACCAAAAGTATTTATTTAATATGGCATTGTATTAGGGGCAACACAAAAGCCATTTTTCTAGCTACATACCCTGTTAATTCCCAAGCGTGGCCCTTGTAAACAATAGCTGATGAATCACTGTATTTACTTTGAAAACTAATTATTCTGTGCCCAGTATTCGGTCACCTCAGGATTTCAATGACCTTAAATATTCCCCTTATTAACTTTTTTTCTAGCTTTTCAGCCTTGCCACATTGTTTGTACTCTGATAGGCAGGTGTAAGTTGAAAACTATTGCCGGGTATCTATAATTGTGTGTGCATCCCCCTCCCAACTAAAGACATATTACTCACCACCCAGAATAAATCAGGAGCAAGGGCTTTAAATAAAATTCTTTCTTTTAACTTGGACAGCACTTCCCCACTTAAATTTAAACATTTCTTGCTACCCGTAGGGATAAATGCTTCTCTGGGTTATTAGGATATTACTGAGGTTCCAGCCCTGACTCTGGCACACAAGCTTCTTTAACCTTGAACTAACTAAAACTTTCCCTTGGTTGTTGGTTTGATGATGTCTTTCCGAAGCGATTCGAGCAGTGCTGCCATATTGTAGCTATTATGTCTCTTCTGGGGCTGAAAAGTATCTGTGTGCTCTAGCAGTGACCTCTCAAAGCCTCTGTGTGGCCAGAGAGGTCCCGGTGCCTGGGATACCATGCTTCTACCGGAGCAAACAGTAATGTTGACCACCCTGAGGGTTTCATATTAGTATTGAGTACACTGGATTCAATACCACTGGGGCTGCTACTCTGAGCAAGGAGCCCACTGCCCTGCATCACACTTTGCTCTGACCATGGGTGACGATATGACTTCAGGCACATTTCTTAACCTCAGTTTTCTCATCTGCAAAATAACAGGAGTGGATGGTTACAAAGATTTTTTCTAATTGTGTGGAAGAATGGATTAATGAATCTATAAATGCACGAATCTGACTCTGTTCACCTCTGTAGATGTAAAATTAGCTGAAACACATTCTTTTAAGTAAAGTATTGCAAGAATGGAAAAATTACTATCCACTGTACTCAGTACTAATACCAATATATAAAAAATTACATGCTCATATGAACAATAAAACACAAATATAGTCTATGCAGGGGCAGGGGAAGGAGGAAGGGATGAGGGGACGGAGCAGGATCTGACCTATGGTGGACATTGTCAGGGTGTGTAACACACCCCCTGGGGTAAGGGGCTCTTTTACAATTGGAACTTTACCCTGGAAGTAAAATTTGTATCCTCATATTAATTTTAAATTAAAAAAGAAAAATATAGAAAAGTAAATAAATAAAAATAAATAAAAAATTCGAATCCTCTTGCCCCAGAACATTATTCTAATAAACATTTTGGACTTAACAACCATGTACCAATGTTCAGTCAGGAATCTAGTTTTTATTCTCCCAAACTAGAGGAGCAAATAAAAAGTTCCTTAAAATACGTATAGAATCAAAAAGGCTGAGCGATCCCATGGTACAGTTGAGTTGTCAGCTCAAGTCTGTGAGCCTGTGGCCACGACAGTAGACAAAGCCCAGGAATGGGGAGGTGGGAAGGGTCAGCAGCCATCACAGGGAAGTTCTTTTTTTATTTTTATTTTTATTTTTATTTTTTCTTTTTATTGAATGGTAACTGTGTACATTGATGCATTTTGGGGGTACAGTGTGGTGTTTTCACACACAATCTGAGACACTTCCATCAAACTGGTTAACATAGCCTTCATGTAACTTTCTTAGTTATTGTGTTAAAAGGTTCATATTCTACTCATATAAAGATTCACTTGTACCCTTGTAAGATGAACCACAGAAGTGAACCCTTGAATCCCTCTCCCTCCACCTTCTCCCCCCTCCCTCCCCCTTCCCCATATCCTTAGGTTTTTATTAGGTTATAGCTTTCATATAAAAAGGTTTAAATTAATTTCATAATAGGAGTGTGTACATTGGATACTTTTTCTTCCATTCCTGTGATACTTTGCTAAGAAGAACATTTTCCAGCTCCATCCATGTGAACATGAAGGACGTAAAGTCTCCATCTTTCTTTATGGCTGCATAGTATTCCATGGTGTACATATATCACAGTTTGTTGATCCA